>CM064487.1:108180750-108464081 GCA_032716605.1 Paralithodes platypus
AAAACTCGGACCGTAAAAGCAAAACAATTATTCAATGATAAATATACTGAATATCCTATTAACCCCCAAAATGTCGGACCAGATAGTGTTAATAGACTATTGGCCTCCTTCGGTTCCTGGCCGCGACCACACACTGTCACCGGAGACGCCTCACCCGAGTCTAGCACAAGGTGACGCTGATAGTTTTACAATAGATTGATTAGATAGTATTTCTCCATGGAGGCACGTTAATTCGAACATAGGAGCTCAGTACAAATTTGAATGTGGTAAAATATTAATGTAAAATTTATGGGGTTGAATCCAAAATTTATGAAACCAATATTATAATCATATACGACCGTACAACGCAAATATAGAATCGGCTGCCTCATAAATTACGATTGAGATTATGCATTTTTATATGAGCTGAATAATTATATCATCACTGTTCAACTCCAAATGTCTCGAACTATGTATATCTAAACTACGAGAGGGTGAAAATACGAATGTACACATCATATCATGAAGAGTACTTTGTTGACAATGATTTGCATATACAACCGAGGAAGCTACAGTATATGCGTACCGGTGCTAAAAACGTATCTGATATGATTTTGGCGTATTTTCTTCTAAACATATTGCCAATAAAGTAGATTAATTTTATGTTATGTTCTTGTATATTTCGCATCATGTCTTCAGGTGCTCAGACTCTACTGTATATACGGGAAATTCTGTTGTGAAAATGTCTCAATTCACTGAAAGGTCTTTAGTGAAAATGTATCAGCTGTTCGGATTCAATACTCTGAATGGTTTGTAGTGAAAGTGTCTCAACTGTTCAAACACTATATACAGAATGTTCTAAAGTGAATATGTTTGAGTTCTCCAGACTCTATGTTTATACAGAAGGTTCTAAAGTCAAAATATCTCAGCTGTCTGGCCTATAAATACGGAAGAGTATATAGTAAAAATGTCTTAGCTATCCAGACTCGATACACTGAAAGGACTGTAGTGGAAATGTCTCGGCTATTCAGACTTTTTATAAGGAAACTGCTATAGTGGATATGCCTCAGATGTCTAGACTAAAAATACGGAAGGGTCTATAGTGAAAATGTCTCGGCTATTCAGACTTTTTATACGGAAACTGCTATAGTGGATATGCCTCAGCTGTCTAGACTAACAATACGGAAGGGCCTATAGTGAAAATGTCTCGGCTTTCCAGACTCAATACACTGAACGGACTGTAGCCAAAATATATCAGCTGTTCAGATTCAATACTCTGAAAGGTATGTTGAAATAACTTAGACATTTTGTGGTGTTTATATTCATTCTGAAAGGTATGTTGTGAAAATGTGCCAGCTGTCCAAACTCCATACAGTGAAAGGGTGAACATGTCTTGGCTCCCCAGACTCTATATACGGAAGGTTCTGTAGTGAGAGCTGGTGGACTCCCCGCCTGTGAAAACAATGCCATTATAATCTGAGGGAGGGCGGCGGCGGCGGGCAGCTTTGATCTTGCAGAGACAGATAAGAGTCTCATTTAAGGGGAGTGACCTGCTTTTGTATCTTTCTTGGTTGTATCCATTCTGCCCCATTCAGCCTACTGTTTTAAGACATTTATCCCCATCAAGGTGTCGATTTGTTTCCTGGCGAGCGTTAGCGAGCCAACATTTTATGTAGAAATTCGGCTTCGCCGGAAACATTTTTCTATCGAAAAATGTACAAATTTAGCTGACTAACTCATTAACCAAAATATGGGGGCTCGCTATCGCTCGCCAAGTATAAATTGACACTTGGATGGGGATAAACGTCTAAAAACAGTAGGCTGAATGGGGCCGAAAGGATACAACCCAGAGAGAGAAAAAAAGCAGGTCACCCCCCTTAACTCCGTTGAGTGGGGCCCTCTGGCACTCCTTTCTTATTTAGCATTTTATAATAGACCATGCTATCCGATGACGACTCTTGATTTTATTCAACCGTACGATAATGTCCAGAATGGCCACTAAAGTGTTTGTCTTTTCTTTCGGATTGTTCTTCTTAAAGCCTCCGAATTTTCGTTTTCTGAGCAATCTGCCCTGTAAAATTATTGTAATTACTAAGAATATCGTAACAGAATTGCGCAATGTTGCCAAATTGATGTTGCCACTTGAAATGTGTCTAACGTTATATATTTTGATTGCGTCTTTACAAAAACAAATTCTTAGCAACATACATCTCTTCGGTTTATAAGAATGTTCTGTTGACAACTTGTACCTGATTAACGCGACAATTATTTGACATTAGTTTCCTTATTGACCACGGGTTTTCTGCCTGACAAGATTTTCCTGGCTATTTCACCCTTTGAGGATAAATAATTCGCGTTTTGATTGTATATTCTGGCTATTATTAGACGATTCTCTACAGCTTAGGAAGAATCTGTGAGGATTAACCCCTTCAGTAAGATGAGGTATTTGCATAGTATTCTGGGTACCATAAGACGATTTTCTTCAACATATAATCTACCCCTAGGTCTCACAGGGGTAAATAAGATCTCAATAAAAGCTCTAAATGACATAAGTCCTTCTTAAGCCTCATAAAATCGTCTAGGTTTCGCCAGCATCCAAGTAAAAAAGGCGTTATCGTGCTGAAGGTGTTAAAAGGGTAAAGGCTATTGCAATTAACCCTTTGAATTCCATATACCCTTCCTAATCTAAACAAAAGCATCTATTGATAACCTGAATAAACAGTCAAAATGCGTCATATTACTCAACCGGTTAATTAAAGATTATTTAATTTGTCGACGAGATAATCCAAGTTTATATTTATTCCAAGATATACATTTGTTCTAGTTGCCAGGTTGGTGCGATTTTAGCTCGTTTGTTGTTGTTGTTGTTCCCTAAGCTGCCTGGCCGAACAGCCCCGAGTCCCTGAGAAAGGCCATGGCCACGATCGGGCTTTCCCACAGAGCTCTCATTGAGTGTAGATTGTGTTGTTGGCGTAAGTGGTTGTGTGAAATGCAGTCTTCTATGATGTGTTTAATGGTATGGGGTGCTGTGTTACATCCCGGGCAGGCGTCGACAAC
The DNA here is from genome assembly GCA_032716605.1 of Paralithodes platypus. NCBI lineage: Eukaryota > Metazoa > Arthropoda > Malacostraca > Decapoda > Lithodidae > Paralithodes > Paralithodes platypus. Next base: position 108,183,787 of record CM064487.1, read on the forward strand.
GGAGTCATCCAGTCTCTTCTGATAGCTCAGGAGAGCTGGATGGTGTCCGCATCTCAGCCTGACCAGGTGGACTCTGTCCTCGGGAGGAATCGGAAGGATGGATTTCGGGAGGTCGTGCATGCAGCTCGTTTGTTTGGGTGAATAGATTGCCTAGATTACGAGATTTTCCTGGTTAACATATTTCTGGTTGAGCTTTTCCTGGTGGAGGTAATGCTTGGGGTAGGTTTAGAAATGTTGGGGTGGGGCAACGATTTTGTATCCTTTTCATTGAATTTGTTTGTTTTGTGTTTCTAAGTGTCTCAATTACTTCCTATGCACATGTCTAACTTTAGTTGTTATAGATTTTATGACAACTATCTTACTGTATTCTCTAGTATTTTATCCACGTGATGTTAAATGCAAATAATAGACCTTAAATGCAGATATCCATTTTTCTTATGTTATAATGTGTGTGTGTGTGTGTGTGTGTGTGTGTGTGTGTGTGTGTGTGTGTGTGTGTGTGTGTGTGTGTGTGTATGTGTATGTATGTGTGTGTGTGTGTGTGTGTGTGTTTTTTGTTTTTTTTCCATCACCATATCACTTTACTATTGGCTGTTGTAGAGTTGAGGAATGCAGTTGTCAGTCCTACCCGTTCATGGTTCATATGGACAGTGGTCGAGTGATTCACAGACAACAGATACAGTTACATTGACGTATATGCACTTTATAGGGGCTAACCTGTTTTTGTTCTCATTCTCTCGATTTCTATGGCTTGTATTCATTTGGCCCCATTCAGTCCACTGTTTTAAGACGTTCATCCCCATCCAGGTGTCAATTTCTTCCTGGCGAGCGATAGCGAGCCACAATTGTATGGAGTAATCCGGCTTCGCCAGACACATTTTTCTATCGAAAATGTACAAATTTAGCCTGCTGTCAAATTTGTTTTAAATAATATGCTGGCTCGCTATGGAGAAACGTCTTAAAACAGTAGGTAGCTAAATGGGCCCTAATGGATACAACCCAGAAAGATATAAAAAAACGAGGTGGGCTCCCTTAAGAGGGTATTGCTTGTTATTTTAACTATGTATTAATTAACTAATTAATTTTTGAGTGTCCTCGCTAGACCTCCATCAAGCTTTAAATAGAACCCCCTAGACCCTCTTTCAAGACAAATGTGTAAATTTTTCGGTAGAAAAATGTCCCGGCCGAAGGCCGATTCCTTAAACAAATGCAGGCACGCTATCGCTCGCCAGGAATTAATCAACACCTATTGCACGAAAGGTCTTAATATTGACAAAACAAATGGGTGAAAGGTCTTAAAATCGACAAACTAATTGAACGAACGTCTTAAAATTTCAAAACTAATATGCCAAACATGAGGGAGAAGGAGGTCCCAAAAAAGTGCCTATACCTCCCCCTTAAATTAGTCTGCCAATGGTTTCATCAAGGGTCATCAGCATCAGGGGTCATAGTGGACAGTGGGAGTGGTTGGTCTCGCTTCCCTCACCGTTTGTGTTTTGGTTGACAAGTTGAGGCATGCTTTATTTGAGTGATAATATGTAAAGACTGTATTATGTTTCATCGCTGTATTTACTTCCTTCACCCAGTAATTATAAATACATAACTTATCGATAGGACAATATTCAATAGGGAAACACACTCTTTGATCTATATATGGGTTTTATGTGTCAGCATTATGTTAAATCAATGATCGAAATGATGCATTGCAGCACAAGTCTCTTTCGTAAGTTCTTTTATCTTTCAATTTAAAACGAACAATTATTACAGGTAAATTAGGGGTCTTATGCTAGTCTGCAAGATGGCCAGGCTGTCTCGAAATTATAATACATAGCGTTGCAGGAAAGTGGCCCTATAAAGCACATATTATCTAATATCACTCAATAATTGAGGATGTGTTTCGAAACTTATACAGAGTACCAGTATTGTATTAAATATTTATTGGAAATTATTATACACTAATATAATTGTGTTCTTAAAGGAAAACGATAGGGGGCTTCACACAGTAAACATTTTGTGGCCAATGTCGTCAAGAATACAAAACAGAACTCCTTTTCTCTTCTGTTTACATAAAATATTTTCAGGTGACTGGAGTCGCATGCCAGACAACTTTTACGGAGTTGAGGTTCCTAAGCACACACACAGTCACTCCGGCCGCGACCTCTGCTGTTTGTCGAAGGAGTTTGCCGAGACTTGTGTTACTATTCTAATAAAGCCTCATCACCCTAGCCACACAACACCTCTGACTGGACGAAGAATGGTAGGAGGGGCCGAGGAGGAGGTGGTGTGATCGATAGCCTTTAGGGGAGATGGGTAGTTTTTCTAGACCCCCCTTCTGCCTCATGTTTAGCCCCATTAGTTTTCAGATTTTAAGATGTTTGCCCCATTACTTTGCCGATTTTATTACCTTTCGCCTTTTTTCGTCAATATCAAGACTTTTCGTGCAATTTAGGTGTCGATTATTATCTTGGCGAACGACAGTGACCTGTAATTTTGGAAGAAGAATTTTTTTCTACCGAAAAATTTACAAATTAATCTAGAAGGGGGATATAACTTGTTTTGTTTTATAAAGTTTGATGGAGGTCTAGGGAGGAAACTAAAAAAGGAAATATGTATACAGTATATCAAATGATCGACCAACATATAATCCCTTCCCCCTTATCTGACGGAGGACAATCTGTTGGTATTCACGACAAGAGAGTAAATACGTAGCTCTTTGTTAATGCTAAGTGATGGGGGGAAGATACTCATTAGGTCTTTTGTACACTCCTTACCGACACAAGGGAAGGTGAGATGAGAGTCAATTGTCCACTTGCGAGTTTCAGGCTATAAGGAAGTTGGAACCATAAACATCGATATTAAACATCAATACAATAATTATGTAGGTTTATAATGGATAACAAGTATATTTAATTGGGTTTTATGTATTTATATAAGCACTACAACCGAAATTTAGGTGATAGTTCTGTTAATGATCTATGTCTACAGCTCCAACGTCCTCATAGATCGAAACTCAAAAGTAGTCGATTGTCCACTTGCAATCGTCTGTAACTTAGACCTGTGGAAAAAGATGACTCATTGCGATGCCTGTGTTATGTTACCAAAGGTTTTGATCTCTGCATTTCGACAGTAGGTGATGTCTAATCGTTATCCTATTGTTTTTATCTTAGTCCGCCTTATACCACTTGTTTGTGGTAACTACAAAACGCACATGGAGTAACTAAAGTAAAACAAAAATGCTACATGTATTATTTAAGTTTCAAGTGAAACTCTGTTCAAAGACTTTATAACTGTTAACATTACTAACTGCACACGCAACCATAGACTGGCTTACCCAAAAACCTTGATGATTGTCCACATTTCGGGACCATTAGGGCTATGTTGCATACCATTAGAGCTCATTCCCCTTGTATGTCTACTACAAACTTAAACGCATAATAATACAATGCCTGAACGCGTATGAGTATTTAAAACCGCATTGTTGCACACAATGCTGTAGAGCTGCGTGCGGGAGGTTATCTTACACCTCGTTTTGCTGCCTAGAGTAGTGTCTCGTCGCATTCATTGGTCGTGTTCTCATCGCATTAGTTACAGAGGCATGCTGGTAAGCTTATCGAAGACCTTGGTAATATGAAGGATCAAGGGGTGATGATCGGACCAAATAATATACCTATTCTTAAAACAGATGTTATCTGCTAAAGTATACACTTAAGTTTCCTCTGCTTAGTTTATACAATATAATTATGTTTACCAATAACTACTTTGCTAATATGCAAACTGCACACATACATGCATTTAGTTATGTGCAGACGTGTATTTGGGTGATCACGCATGCACACACACACAAAAACACACACACAAACACACACACACACATACATACACATACACAAAGTGGTTTCTAGAATAAATAACGCCAAATATTTGTTCCAGTCCAAAGCACATGTAAATAGCCACGCACACGAAAATCATTCTTCCATACGAATATGCACGCTAAGACATGCGTACACATGGGCGTGCACGAATGTTTCATTGAGCTCTTTATTTATACAAATTGACTTTGCTTAGCTCTTTTATCTACACGTGTTATGTGCATAGCCATCTGTTGTTGCATTATTCAAGATAAAATATTAAAAAAATATATATGCTTACTGTCAACATTCAAAACCTTACATTGATTCTCACCTCCTTTAGGAATATGAAATTGGTGATTAAAACCCCGTGAAAGTGTAATCAGTATTTAATATGCCGCATGTTGCCCTGCAAGTTATAATTATAATATAATCAACATCTTTCAAGCATTCGGTAGGGAATAATAATACGCCTATGTACATATCCTCTCTCTCTCTCTCTCTCTCTCTCTCTCTCTCTCTCTCTCTCTCTCTCTCTCTCTCTCTCTCTCTCTCTCTCTCTCTCTCTCTCTCTCTCTCTCTCTCTCTCTCTCTCTCTCTCTCTCTCTCTCTCTCTCTCTCTCTCTCTCTCTCTCTCTCTCTCTCTCTCTCTCTCTCTCTCTCTCATAAAGGGACCGTGTTTGTTTTAGCCAGCACCCAAACCAACATTCTCTGACCCTAATTTTCTCCCACTGTTTACATCTTCACAATAATTATGACTTCGGTCGGTGTCTTGGCTTCTGTTCTCCTCGCTTACTTTCGGTTTTTGTTTTCCCTTAGATGGTTTATTAAGTGTTGTTTTTAATTCTTAAAGGGTGGTTTATCCATTTGTTTATTTATTTGTTATTGGTGTTAAGTTATTTCCCTAGACCTCCATCAAGCTTAAATAGAAAATACCCCCAAGATAGATTTGTACATTTTTCGGTAGAGAAGTGTCCCAGCTAAAGGTCGGTTTCTCCTAAATTGCAGGCTAGTTATCGCTTGCCAGGACAAAATCAACACCTAAATGGCACGAAAGGGCTTACATTTTACAAAGAAATGGGGCAAAAGGTCTTAAGATCGCAAAACTAATAAGGTAAATGTCTTAAAAGCCCTGTACCCGGCACTTAGATCATTACTTCAAGAGGAACTAAATTTTTGCTGACCTCGTCCTGCGGCGTCCGGTAGGCTAAGAATACATAATGACGAGTGGGCCTTGTATATGCTGAAGCGGCTTAGAAACCATTGTGAGGTGCGGCCCATTCAAGCAACCGTAATTACCACAAATATATTCCGAGCAACGCACTAATAACCTGGGAAGTAGTAAAGCTGTTTGAGGCATACATGTTTTGAACTCTAGAGGGATTTTTCTGCAATTTTTGATGAGCAAATTTTTCCTCGTACTATCTTAAGGTTTCTTCGTCTTGGAATCGGACACTAAATCGAAGGTAGATTATGTTAAGTAGTTTACTTAGTATTGAACTCAAAAATTGAATCTGCCAGACTACAATTGCCCGGAAAAATTGCCGGGAAAATCGCTCGTGTGACACCGCCTTTATTGCCACTGAGGTGGGGTGTCAGGCCAGGTGAAGGTATTGAGGGATACGACTTTACAACGGCACCTCGTATCTACTTTTCGAAGAGCTTGGGTGTTGTCCCTAGCGTGGCCCGGGGCAGCACTTCACAGGCAGGGTTACCAAATCAAAACACAATACACCGCTTGATCCATTGCCAAATGTTGCTAGCTAGTAAATACATGACGAAAATCGCTATAATAATGCTTCAATCTCTAGAATATTTCTCAAAATGGCTCAAATCGCCAGAATACCGCTTGAATTAATGTCGCTTGATGTAAACATTTGCTGCTAGATCGACGTAAATATCTCTAGATATAGCGGGAAACACTGTTCACAAGGCGAGAGGTAATTGGTACCTCAAGAGCCTGGCAGTGAAGTGGTCCCTCAGTCGTTTCGTTAAATTTAAATTTCTTATATTTTTCTTTCTAGCTATAACGTTAGTAACTCTTAAATGCATCTGATTATTGTTTTTATGTTCATCAATTATTGTAGTATTTTGCTGACCAATTGAAGAGATTGTGCGAATTAATAAATAGTTTCTTGTCATCAATTTGCATGTGACTGTTTCATGAATATTTCAAGGAGGAAATATGAAAGTATTATAAAGTAGATGTAAGTCATATAAAACAAATATATTTAGCATACATGTATTATAAAGTAGATGTAAGTTATATAAAACAAATATATTTAGCATACATGTATTATAAAGTAGATGTAAGTCATATAAAACAAATATATTTAGCATACATGTATTATAAAGTAGATGTAAGTCATATAAAACAAATATTTAGCATACATGTATTATAAAGTAGATGTAAGTCATATAAAACAAATATATTTAGCATACATGTATTATAAAGTAGATGTAAGTCATATAAAACAAATATATTTAGCATACATGTATTATAAAGTAGATGTAAGTCATATAAAACAAATATATTTAGCATACATGTATTATAAAGTAGATGTAAGTCATATAAAACAAATATATTTAGCATACATGTATTATAAAGTAGATGTAAGTTATATAAAAAATTTATATTTAGCATACATGTATTATAAAGTAGATGTAAGACATATAAAACAAATATATTAGCATACATGTATTATAAAGTAGATGTAAGTCATATAAACAAATATTTTAGCATACATGTATTATAAAGTAGATGTAAGTCATATAAAACAAATATATTTAGCATACATGTATTATAAAGTAGATGTAAGTCATATAAAACAAATATATTTAGCATACATGTATTATAAAGTAGATGTAAGTCATATAAAACAAATATATTTAGCATACATGTATTATAAAGTAGATGTAAGTTATATAAAACAAATATATTTAGCATAATATGTATTATAAAGTAGATGTAAGTCATATAAAACAAATATATTTAGCATACATGTATTATAAAGTAGATGTAAGTTATATAAAACAAATATATTTAGCATACATGTATTATAAAGTAGATGTAAGTCATATAAAACAAATATATTTAGCATACATGTATTATAAAGAAGAAAAACTATTGGGATTTTGGCATGCTCTGATAGAGACAGGGCCTTACGGACAAATTAATTGCATATTGAGACCTGTATTGCCTTGTAGCAATTACTTGTTATAAGACGTGGAGGTTGACTATTTAATCATCATTATGTTATTTTGGGTGGATGGGACTCGTTAGCCTTGGCCGGCAACTCGTCTACGGGAGACAACCTTATACAAATCCGGGTGCATGGGACTCGTCAGCCTTGGTTGGCAACCTGTCTAGGGGAGTAAACCTGATACAAATCCGTACTGCTTACCTAAGGGTAAGGCAGGTTAGTGGATGGATTAGCCGAACACCACTGTAGAACAATAGTGCTAATAAGATACACAGAGGTCCTCGGAGTCGGACGGATCCTAAATTGAGTGGTCAATCCTGTGAGTCTTTCCCTAAACTGGCTCGGGTTGACCCTCTCACAGGGAACAGGTCCACTTGGGGGTATTCTGTGTATGGCCAACCTCGTAAGGGGAGTAAGGCGTCCGGCAATAGATAGATAGATAGATGTTATTTTCATAAATTTCAGAACAACACACAGTGAATGTGTTGCCTTTCGCATTAAGGGGGCCCACCTCGCTTTTTTTCTCTTTCTCTCCCTCTCTCTTTGGCTTGTATCCATTCGGCCCCATTCAGCCTACTGTTTTAAGATGCTTACCCCCATCCAGGTGTCAATATTTTCCTGGTGAGCGGTAGCAAGTCAGCATATATATAGTTTTGTTTTGAGAGCAAGCTAAATTTGTACTTTTTTCGATAGAAAAATTTCTCCGGTGAAGCCGGATTTCTCCATACAATGCTGGCTCGCTATCGCTCGCCAGGAAGATATTGACACCTGGATGGGGATAAACGTTTTAAAACAGTTGGCTGAATGGGGCCGAATGGATACAAGCCAGAGAACGAGAGAAAAGGAGAGAAAGATAAAAAAAAAGCAGGTGACCCCCCTTAAACACGGAATATGTTCTGAATAATGTACACATTCATCTCGCTGGGGGACCTTGGGGGTGCTATTAAAGCTTGATGGAGGTCTTGAGAGGAAACTAAAGACAAATATAAATACTGGTACATAACTAAATGAACAAATATATACATACCTCCCCTTAATTAGCATAATACGTTGTGGCGGTGGGACTCCCGGAACTACAGTCGGTAGAAGGTCTGTGGAAGGTTGGTGGGAGGTTTGTGGTCACCTTGGGGAGCTCCTTATGGTACTTGGCCGAGTGTGAAGATGACGGGAAAGCCGTGCGTGAACGAAGTGCTTCCTAGTGCGTTTAGCCTAAGTTTGACATTCGTGTTAGAGTTCTATATATTTGTTTAGACATTCAAGTTTTCTGTATGTTTAGCCTAAGGTTTGACATGCGTGTGGCTGTGATCTATATTGCTTTGTAGTCATGCAAGTTTTACTGTAGTTTGTATTCTAGGATTATCAATTATAACTGTCGATTTGAAACTGATAAACTAGAGTTTTGTTTTGTCTCTAGGTGCCGTCTTTGGTATTTTGAACTAGGCTATTTACAATGGAGATATATACCCTTAGATTTAGGCATAGCTGCCGTGCATAAAGACTTTTCGTGCGGCAAACTGTTTGTAATACACAACGTGTATATTTAAAATAATTATGCATTCTCAAGATTTGCATATATTCTTACAAATACGTTACATTGATACTCCTTTACACCATGACTAGTTGAAAGATATATTGAATCGTATACACCATAGTTAAAAGCAACGCCACTCAGTACTTTGCACAAACGTAAACACCTAATTGTAACAAAATGGTACACATTAACCCTGTCAATACCGGAGACGTGTGTGTTGTCTTGGTTTAGCTATATTTAAGCAATTGTATGCAGCTTAAGAACGATCTGTGGGAGTTAAAATGGATAAATGAAGAAGCCGGAGATCTTTTAATTGCTAGAGGTCCTTTCAAAAATGGACAAAATACCCTCATATTTGTCAGAATATAATGAAAAGGACTTACTGGCACTGAATGGCTTAACAGTGTGCTTCATTTAATCTATTCGAATAAAGCAGTGGAGAACGACGGACATCTTCCTAAAATCGAGTCAGGTCAGGTCAGATCAACCCATCTCCTAACCGCTTGAGACGCGTTTTAAAAGTTTAGTCTGGCTATAATAATATGGGCTTATTCAGCTTAGGAAGGATCTGTGAGGGTCAGCAGCATGGTTAAGTAGGATTTGACCCCTTTGGGTAATTGATGACCTATATAAACCACAATAATAACTAGAACAAACGGAAAAAGCGCCTTCTCGTTTACTGACAAGTTAACCAAGGACAGGCTGTAGAACAATATTATAAGGTGGTCCCTAATTTGATCAACTTTTGTTTGACGATGGCCATCTACGTTCACATTGGATTAGCCATTTATAATACATGGAACTCCTTCGTGGCGGTTGCATATAGTTGCAGAGAGAGAGAGAGAGAGAGAGAGAGAAATTGTTTTCACAATTTAAGCCAAAGGAATAGGTAGGCGACCAGTGGGCTGGTAGGTATTAGGATTTATTATTATGTTTGTATGTACTGTGTAGTAGGATTTTTTTTAACTAAAGATAGACTGTTTGCTACCTCACCCCTTCTGTACAGTCTCACAAATAAATTCAAGTACCATTTATCCTCAGTTGTACACAAGTAATCCAAAGGAAAACAATGACAAACAACAGTCGCCACTTACTCATTGGGCGTCCCGAGGGTTTATCGGGGTATGAACCAGAGAAGTGGTGTGCTGTGTGTGGTAAGACTGCTGTAAAGAAGCCCACAAGTAGTTGTACCACCAAAGATTGTCCTAACGTATGTCACAGCAGATGCCTTGGAGGAAATGACACTTTCGACTGTAATGAAGTCAGCATTCTTCGAGCTGCCCAGGGCATCAGTGATGCTGTAGAATACTTAGAAAGTGCCAATACGGACACTTCACAGAATGGTCTTCCACCTCCTTCCTCAGCTGAGTCGGAAGAGGATGAAGAACTACTTAAACTTGAGCCCAGAGAACTTGTGAACATCATAAGAAACTTAAAAACAGAACTTACAAGAAAGAAGAGCATTCTCAACTACTTTGGTACTACATCACAAAGTATTGCAGAGAAGAGAGATGTTGTAGATATTAGACTTTATTGACAACCTAACAGCCACAAAATCTAGCCTTGAAGAACTTGACGTTAGGTCAATTGCTGCTAGTGCTAGACCAGAAAGAATTGACGAGGAGTGGCAAAGGCACATCAACAACTACAGCGAGTCAGAAACCTGGTGGACATCTAAAAATCCACGAAAACTGCAGAGCTTAACCATCCACCACCAAAGTAGCCAATCAGCTCCGCTTCAGAGTACAACTACCATCGAACCGACTCGCTTGCCACAGCCACATCCACCACCACCTCATCAAGAAAATCAAATACCTTGTGAGAATACATCCTCAATCTTACAGAATAAAAATCGTCTTGACACAAACAGAAGCAGGAAAAATTCCACATCAGCTCCTCAAAGAAAATCAACCAATCAAAATACCAAACAGCACCTGAACAACGGACGAACAAACCAATATAATCAAAGAGGTAGCACACAAGCAACCCGGCAGTTCTTTGCTGTACAGCCTGAGCAGCACCGCCAGCCTGACAGAGAGTACTGTAGATTGTGTGGGAGAAGCGGACACACAGAAGAAAACTGCTACAAGAAACTGAAGTGTGAATTTTGTCACCATCCAGGTCACTCAGTTCAGGAGTGCAGGACACGTCTAAGTGAAGAGAGGCAGGAAAGATTTTTCCAAAAACTTGTAGCTGACCAAGCACACAACTCTTTGCTTGCTCAGTCAATAAACAGGTTCTCTGCTCCAGCGCACTCGCATCATAATTTTGGATCCTTGGCACCTGGAGGTTGGCCTACAGCCCAAGTCCAACCATCCTACTTACTGCACTATAACAATAATCATCAGCATCATCAGCAGCAACCCCATCAGCAGGCTCCACTTCATCCTAATAATCCTCAGCAATTCATTCAAAGCTCTTGGAATAATGCAGCTCAATAAAAACAAGATAGCAAATCTAACAATACTCTCATCCAATGTCAGAGGATTTCAAACGAACATTGGAGATCTGACCCACAGTCACGTAATACCACACAACCCTGACATCATAGCTACTACTGAAACATTCTTAAATGAAACAGTCCCTGACAATTATGGTCAGATGAGTGGCTACACGAGGTGGTACCGGCGAGACAGACTTCGAGGCACTTTTGTTGGAATTGCTGTCTGTTTTCGCAAGAATCTCCATTTCCAACCTCTTCATGTAAATCTACCTGACCATTTAGAAATGATGTTCTTCAGAGTTTGGATGAACAGCACTAACTCTATTCTTTTCTGTGTCTGTTATCGACCACAATGGCAAGGGAATCAGCCCATCGTTTACCTCCATAACAACATTGACAGTTTATTGCATGAGCACTCATGTCAGCATCTCATCATAGTCGGCGACATGAACCAACACCTGGTGGCGAGCTCTTTTGATGAACTGTTGACTGTGTACGGGCTGACAAATCACGTCAATTTTCCAACACACATCTCTGGATCATCCATCCCTTGACCCTGTCATCAGTGACCTTTCAGAAAATGTGGTCACCTGCCGACCTTTGGCAACAGCTGGATCTTCGGACCACTATGTTATTCTCAGCACCATTAATGTTGCAGCTGATTGTGATGAGGCTGTGGCACGTACCAACTGGTTATGGCACAGGGCAAATTGGGATGGTCTTCAAAATGCACTCAATAACATCTCGTGGCCAGATTATCTTATCGGAGATGTTCATCATCAAGTTGAAGCTTTTACCAACATTTTGTGTTCCTTACAGAATAAATTCATCCCTAGCCAGACCTATAAAGCAAAGTCGGGAGACCAGCCATGGTTTGGATTCAACTGCAGAGTTGCAGCTGATAAGAAAAGTAAAGCATGGCTACAATGCAAAAGATGCCCAACTCAAAGGACCAAGCATTTGCATAAACTTGCCTGCAAAAATATGGAACAGGTGCAGATACAAGCCATCAGAAAGTGGAAAGGGGATCTGAAATCAAAGCTTACAGGCAAGAACGTCGGGAGCAAAATATGGTGGACTAGCATTAAACAACAACAAGGTTTTGCTCCTGATGATTGCATCCCACCTTTAAGCAAATGTGATGGATCCATGGCTATCTGCAGTAAGGACAAGGCTGAGATTCTGGCATCTTACTTCTCAAGTAAAATGAATGTACCAGACCCAGACCGCTCACCTCCGGCTGTACCAGCACAGACCAATGCTCAGTTAGGAGATATCACAATTACCATAGATGATGTGAAACGGCAACTAGAGGAAGCTGACCCCAAGAAGGCCACTGGACCAGATAACATCAGTCCAAATATCTTGAAGCGTTGCGCACATCAGCTATGCCAGCCACTCACCATCATTTTTCAGAATTGCCTCAACTCGCAACAGTGGCCCAAAATATGGAAAGGAGCAAGAGTTGTGGCGATTCACAAGAAAAGCAGCAGAACAGACCCAACAAATTACAGACCAATCTCCCTTCTTTCTGTTCTTGGGAAAATTCTGGAGTCAATCTTGGCAACAAAATTTTTAACTTTTCTGGATAAACATCACCTACTCAACTCTAAGCAGTTTGGCTTCAGGAAAGGCAGATCTGCGGCAGACTTGCTACTCCACTTATCTACCACGTGGAACCAGGCCCTTGACATGGGAAAAGACACCTACGTAATTGCACTTGACATCGCGGGTGCCTTTGACAGGGTGTGGCATGCGGGCATCACCACCAAACTGAGGAGTCTAGGGTTGTGTGATGCTCTACTTCACCTAATTAATGATTACCTGCAAGACAGAACACTTCACACAGTTGTCAATGGGCATAACTCTGCTAACTATGCCATCAAAGCCAGTGTCCCACAGGGCAGCGTTCTTGGACCTTTGTTGTGGAATGTTTATTTCAATGACATTCTGCAGCTCATCCCCGAGGCATTTGCTTATGCTGACGACTGTACTCTAACATTCACTTGTAAAAAAGATGAGAGGCAAGCCACCGTCACTCATATCAACAATGCCTTACATAGTATCACCTCTTGGGCAAAACGCTGGCAAGTGAACCTTGCTCCGGAGAAAACTCAAGTAATGCTAATCTCTCGGAGACAAGATATTCCAACATATACACCACCAGATATTCAGCTTGATGGGAGGAAGGTTCAGATGCAGAGTCAAGTGACAATTCTAGGAGTAAAATTTAATGATAATCTGTCTTTCACCAGCCATGTAAAGGACATCACAAAGAATGCTGCATGGAAACTTGGTTGCATTCGACGTGTATCACATCTCCTGGACCCTAAAGGTGTTGCTACTCTGTATAAGTCTCAAGTTCGTCCATTGATGGAATACTCTCCACTTGCATGGTCATCATGTCCCCCCTCATACTTGAAACTTTTGGACCAAATACAGAAAAGAGCTGAACACTTGATCCAACTCAAAGAACAAGAACATCATGCCCGCAGGTTTCAGCCTCTACAACAGCGTCGGGATGTGGCAGGTTTGTGTGTAACATACAAAACCCAAAAAATGCACACTCCACACCTGGCAGCCTTACATCTACAACCTGCCCAACCAACATCATATGCAACAAGAACCGCATCCACAAGGTATCATCAGGTCAGTGTTCCATTTGCTAGGACAGAACACTACTTTCGTTCCTACTTACCAAAGTACGCAAGACTGTGGAATCACCTGGTTCAGCACACTGACCTGCATCACTTAACCTCACTACAACAGTTCAAGTCGGAGGTTAATAACTGGCTCAGGAATATCACAGTTCCGTACTAAATCTTGGTAATATAATTATTAATTATCATACTTCATAAAGAGGGATTTTTTATAAAATATATACTGGTATCTATTATATATAAATATATCAATGCTATATAGTTTTTGCATTTTAAATGTGTTTCGCTATAGATAATTCCACGTTTCATCACTGGAATTTTAGCTGTAAGAACACCATATAATATCGTGAAGTTTAGAAAAAAAAAAAAAAAAAGAGAGAGAGAGAGAGAGAGAGAGAGAGAGAGAGAGAGAGAGAGAGAGCACAATCATATATGCCACAGCAAACACAAAAGCAACCTTCAAGGGAGGCTGTCCTAGTAAGTTGCCTGTTCCTCCACCACACGCCTTATTGTTAAACGTTTGGAAGGGTGCTGCATTCATTGTATTGAACACAGATCAAATAACTGAGTGCCATAAAGGATTATATGCCATTCAATTGCAGAACGATTACAATTTGTTTCTGCTTATTTCGTTAATGAAGGTATGGGGAACAAATATAGTGAGGTATAATAATAATATGGCAGTTAAGGCTGAGGCAATCCCACATTTCTTACGGCAACGTTTGATGAATTTTCTTTCTACAGTTAAGGCTCGTTTCCATTCGTACGAGCAATTTGGATGGTGTTATCTATTTATCTTTCTATTTACTCATGCCGACTGGGGGTGGCCGGTTCGAGACAGAGCCCGAATAGGGACAACACAAAACACAAACAAATTGTGCTAGGATGTATTTTTTTGCTGAACATGTTTCTCCAGGTTTCTCTTAATAGACCTTCTCCAATATCATAGGGCTATTTTGCATTGATTGCAGCACTTATACTAACGACATGTTATGTTTGTTTAACTGAAATCATTATATAACCTTCATTCAGAAACTGCCGAAGGTGAACTGTCAGGAAGATGATCCAAATTCGTTGCGAAATTTCCGTCACTCGGAGTAATAGTATATACCTTTCTGTCTATACCCTGTTCCAAATACGTAGGCCTAATCTCTTGAACATTAACCACTTTAATTCACATGCGACTGGAGTAATAGGTGTGGCAAATTACAGCCCTTTGTTCCGGCCCTGTTTTATCTAGAGAGGTTAGGGTTCACAATTCCTAGCCTACCCATTTGGAATAGAGGTTAGGGTTCACGATTACTGGGATACCCATTTGGAATAGAGGCTAGGGTTCACGAATCCTGGCATACTCATTTGAAACACGCTATAAGTTGGCTTCTACAATTGACACATTTAACATTCTGCTTGCTACCTCATGCACCCTGGCGGCGACCTTGGAACTAGTGCCTCTATTATTCGCGGTTATCAGCAGAGACGTCCGGATTCCTTGGGTTGTTCAGCCATGTGTGCCACCCTGGCCTTGTGAGTGGTCCGTGCATGCGCTCACACTCATAAAAGAAACAACTGGAGCCTAAAACTGACTGTCGAGTGTGTTTAGGCGTTATATTTATTTATTGTTGTCATTCAGTATAATTATATACAATATATATATATATATATATATATATATATATATATATATATATATATATATATATATATATATATATATTATACCGGTATATATAATTATTATTATTATTATTATTATTTTTTTATTTTATTTTTTTATTTTTTTTGTTTTGTTTAATGCTTCTGAATGCTTGTGTGCTTGATTTTTGGGGGCGTAGTGTTATGCGTTCTACTGACTGTCACCTCTGTTTTCCTTTCTCGAGTCTTTTGCTGATCCGCCATACCCCTTGTGGGAGCAAGGGCTGGCTACTGACTGACTGACTGACTGATAGATAGGTAGATATATAGATAGATAGACAGATAGATGGACACAAGTAAACAAATGAAAGGATAAACATGTGGACAGGATTAAATAGACAGATGTCAGATGTATATAGGACGCATAATTATTACAAATATGCACAATTATACACGGATTATTATTTTATGGTGACTAAATTACGTTGTTCAGTTATATCATGTGTATATGCATTTAAGTGGACAATCTTACTGTTATTGTATCTCCGTCTTAGAATGGGATAATATGGCTTTATTTACGAGTAAAATACTTCTTAAAGCAGTTATATATAAACTATAATTAGAATTTCTTGACATGCATCAGTCATATCAAAAGAACGCAACAAAACGTTTATGCAAATGTTGACGGACACTGCTGAACCAAGGAAGTAGATGTATTAGTTGCAAAAGAAACTAAACCTGTGATGCAAGAGTACAGGAAGTGGTGTTCTTAAAAAAAAAAAAAAAAAAAAAAAATCACAAATACCATATTCACGGAAAGGATGGAGGTACACAAATAGTAGGCATACGATGAACTAGCGTATACTAATGTTAACTTACCTTCCTTTACTTCACACCCTAATAATATTGAGTTGTATTCAAATTCCTATCAATAATGTATTGTTATTAAGTGCCAAACTTAAATTCTCTTTTGTGACGCCTCCCGGCGTTAGCAGAATGGTTGCGTGGGGCATTGCAGCTCGCTAGCGCTCGCCAGGATGGGGGGATGGGCTACAGTTGTCCTAGAATGATCTGCTTTATTTAATTAGTGTCGTGTTGCCACAGACAGTCTAGAAATGGTCTTTGTTTTGGTCTGTGACCGCGCCTTGTATTTTATATTCGCTATAATATAAATGTTGCTTGTGTGGGAGGCGAGCGAGAGAGGGTGAGGGAGTACACCTGGCAGCGGGGTGAGCTATGACGCGGCTCGCTTGGGCGCTGACGGCGTTGGCGGCCGGGTGGTCAACTAGTCCCTTCCCATCGCGGCCTCGTGTTCTTTACCAGCTCAGAGCTTGCCTGACACGCGTATCGCCTACATCCTTTGCAATTCTGTCCCCCATACTCGCCACTTTGCATACTATTTCTCTCTCTCGACTTCTCCTTTCTCATTCTCTAATCTTTATTCAACTCAACATCCCTTCTGGTTTCAGCATAGACGTTCACCGTCGACCAGTCGTATTGTACGCGAAGCTCTCAGATATTTCCATGTATTAGGTTAAGGAGGTATTATGCTTTATTGAGGTTAGAGAGACGGACTTTTCCGTATGTGTCCTCTCTCGGGAAGGTTGTAGACCGGTATATGTCTCCCTGGCAAGGTGTTGAGTGATTCTGCTTGGTTATCTAAAGCTAGACTAGGGGTAGGGTTACTGTGTCGTTGTCTCCGATGTGTGCAGTGTTAGCTAAGCCCTGCACGACATCGACAGGTACTGTGGGAGCCTAAGTTGTCTTCGGGTGGGTTTACTTTGCGAGCACAGCACTGTGGTGTGAGAGGGCCATAGCCTATCCCTCACAACATAGTGCTGCCTCTTTGTGTTGACTTCTGAGGGATCGCCAGGATAGAACTAGGTACTAGAGACCTAGATTTATCAAGAGAGCATCCCCGTCATATAACGTAATCTTCATTATACCACCTTCGGACAACGTTAGGCTACGAGCCGCATGCTCACCCATTGTTGCCCTGCCTTGATACCCCAGCTAGACTTTATTAACTGAGCAGACACTGGTTAGAGATAATCCCCCATTATTATATGTATGCAACATTATTATTCACTGCACTTTTGAGCCGAGGTTGTTGTTGAGTTGCACAACCCTAGTAGGCTGTTGCGTTGTGTCACGAAGCATTTCTTTAGTTGTCGAGCATTACTACCTTTGCGCAGTCTTTATTATTCGCCTGCCTATTATTACTATATGTCCTAGTATTTATTGTGACCCGTATTCTGCATTATAATTGTTCAAGATTCTTTACGAACATCTTCCCAGCATCAGACTTATTTCAGAAGTTTCCAGTTGATGTTGCAGGGCTAGCATTGCACTTTCTTTAATACAGGAGTGCCAGTTATTTGAGTATCTACCGTAACGTTAATTAATCACGTTAACTATCTTTTCTTTGTGTAACCTAATCGAGTAATCTTTTACTGTTTGAGAATAGGCTGTTTCATCGAGCGTCAGCCTAGTGTGTGTGTGCACCAGTTACCGAGTCATAGGATACCTCGTTGTCCAGGCACGACTCAGGGCGGTAATGGTGTTTTGTTTTCCAGTGTTTAAGGCAGGGGTTGGATCTAGTGTTACCGTTGTTGCATTTTGCCATTATCTAGTCCAATATTGAAGAGCCCTGTGTCTTCGAGAACCTGGATCGTAACAAATGGTGACCTAGCTCAGGATCTTGTGAACTAAGAGATAATTGCAGGATTGTTGTGGTCATTTGTTTTATTGAGGAATATAGTGGGCACTTTAATTTTTGTTTGGCAAAGTAGTATAGCACTTGAGAGTCTTCAGACATTTTTGGCAAGTGAATAGTGCTACATAAGAGTTTGGGGTACTTCTTTTCTGAATATTGTGGTGAGAAATTTTTGTGAGCATCATGTCTTATACCGGGTCAGAGGAGAATGGAGACACAGTACGTAATGTCGAAACTGAGGAACAGCAGCATGATGAAAGGGTTAATCGGGTGAACTGTGAGGAGGATGCTAGGATATTTTTGCAATGGCCTGTTACTGCCAAGCGGTTGGAGGGTATGGATCGGTACGGTCTTCAATGCCTGGCCACAGCTATCGGTCATGCGGTTACTAGCAGCATGACCAAGGATAACTTGATAACGTGTGTACTGGGCAGGGTGACTGGTGAGCGAGATGGGTTGAGTGCTCAGAGCCCTTCGGCCATGCTTCCCCTACACTCGACTCCCAGCCATCCCAGTAGTTTGCCGACCCCGGGTACGCTTCCGCAGTTGGGTGGTGACTGGCAGGGTGGGTTGCCCCTGGGGGGACCACCGGTAATTTCAAACATTGTAGCACCTTCACCTCCTCAAGGGTTATCTCCAGAATTATTGCTTCAGCTCGAATTAGCTAAGATCGAAGAGAGAAAGGCTATCAGGGCGGGTGAGCAGCAAATAGAGCTAGCAAAAATCCAAGCTGAGTCGACTAGGTACTGTGCCGACATGGACGTAGAGAAGTCGCGAGTAGAGACAACGGGACAGCGACTTGGGGCTGGTAACCGTGTTCATGAGCAGTCTCTCTCGCACTTCATGAAACTGGTTCCGGTGTTTGATGAGAGTGGTGTTACAGAATTTTTCGCACGCTTTGAGAAGAAGTGCCAGATCCACCAGTGGCCTGGGGAGAAGTGGGCAGCCCTTGTTTCCTCTAGACTTGTGGGCAAGGGACTCTAGGCTTATGATGCATTGCCTATAGAGTCGTGTATTATCTATGAGGAACTCAAGGAGGCTGTCCTGAGAGCATACGAACTACAACCAGAGACGTACAGGTTGAAGTTCCGGGGTGTTACCAAGGGTCGGGAGAGCACCTTTTTGGAGCATGCCCGGGAGCTGTCCGATGCTTTTGGGAATTGGCTGAGGTCGGAGAAAGCTACTACGTTTGACGACATTAAACAGTTGGTGCTTTTTGAGCAGTTTTTCAAACGCACGGGCGGCGACCTGACTTTAAACCTTAAAGAAAAGCAACCAAAAACTCTACAGGAGGCAGCTGAGATGGCTGACCTCCGGCTATCGCTAATTCGTGGGTGCGGGTATGCCCAGCGTAGTGAGGCAGGTAACAAGGGGCGTGATGCCCCACCCCCCCGAGTTAGTGATATACCTTATGCAAACAAGTACAAGAGCCATGATACCAAGACTGACCTCAAGACTAGCACCGTCCCATTTAAGAAGGGGCCGGGCCCTTCCCAGTACCAAGGGAAGCCCAAAGGGGAGTTGGAGTGTTATCATTGTCATAAAAAGGGGCACTTTGCAAGAGTCTGTCCTAGCAAACCACCTACAGCAGCTGTGTCTTTGGCCTGCAACATTGGTGTGTCTCCGAAGTCATCCGAGTTTGCCCGGGGCAGTTCGTCAGAGGCTGAGGCACAGCCAATACAGAAGCACCTGGGAGGCTCGAACCCTGCTCAGGATGTTTTTTGCGACCATAGAGGGCGGGGTTGCGTGATGTGGGCGGGGCGCAAGCATGGAGTAGAGGTCTTGCGTGATACAGGTGCTTCCCAGACTCTGATGAAAAACTTGACTGGCTACCCTATAAACGCGGCTCGGGTGGTGGTGCAGGGTATTAATGCAACTCGGTCATACCCGCTGGTGCGGTTGGAGTTGGAGGTGGATGGTGTGGCACGTGAATTGGATGTCGGGATTGTGGAGAAACTGCCAGTGGAGGGCGTCGACCTTCTTCTCGGCAACGACTTTGCAATGCCCGCTTCTGAGGTTCTACCCTTAGTCGTTGCCGAGAGGCCGGCCGACGTGAGTAGGGAAGAGCAAGAGTGGGTCGAGCGGTGCCAGACACAACCCATGGCGTGTGTTGTCACCCGAGCTCGGGCAGCTAAAGTGTCACAGCCTAGTCCTCCGTCTTCAGACCAGCGGAGGAACGATCAACAGGAGGAGGCTAAAGCTGGAGTTGGTTTTAAGAGTTTTGACTCGGCGGCTCTCCTGGGTGATTCAGTATTAGCACCATTACTTAATTCTTGAGTAGCCCCTGGGCCTGTCATCGAGAGTGACGAGGCTGGGCATGACGAGTCTCCACGACAGCAACGTTATGTACATCGAGAGAGACAGAGGGAGCAGCCCAGTATCGGGGAAGGACATGCATTGCTCCGGGAGCAGTTAGATCGCTTGGCACCCTCAGATATACGTCGGTTGCAACTAGAGGACCCTGAGCTCCAAACGTGTGCTAATGGAGCTGTAGAGCTCGACGAGGACGGCGATGCACAGCCAGGAGATTTTTTTTATTTAGAAGGCATCCTCTGTAGGCGTTTTCAAGACCCTAAACGTAGTTGGCAAGAGGGGTCCGGAGTAGTGGACCAGTTGGTGGTGCCACGGGAGTGCAGGGATAGCCTACTGAGGTTGGCGCATGACATACCACTGGCAGGACATCTAGGGGTGAGAAAAACGGTGGCGGCTTTAGAAAAATTGTTTTGGTGGCCGGGGTTGAAGGGGCAGGTGGTAACCTGGATAGCAAGGTGTCATAAGTGCCAGAGGGTTGGAAAACCTAACCAAACAATTCCGAGAGCCCCGTTGCACCCCATTCCTGTCAGTGGACCGCCCTTCAGTAAGGTCATCATTGATATGGTCGGACCCCTACCCCCTACTAGTGCCGGTAATAAATTTCTATTAACTATCATGGATGTGGCCACTCGTTATCCTGATGCATATCCAATGAGAAATGGCACGGCGAAAACTGTTGTCCGGAACCTGCTCTTGTATTGCTCGCGGTATGGTTACCCGCAAGAGGTGCAATCGGACCAAGGTTCTAGTTTTACATCTAATCTGTTCAAACAAACTATGATTCAGCATGGCATCAGCACTGTCGTCTCTTCTGCGTATCACCCGGAGAGTCAAGGGGTGTTGGAGAGGTGGCACGCCACGCTGAAAAGCATGCTTCGATGTTATTGCGCAGAGAACGGAAAGGATTGGGACCTTGGTCTGCCGTATGTTTTGTTCGCGGCAAGAGAAGTACCTGGAGAGAGTCTCGGTTTCAGTCCGAATGAGCTTGTTTTCGGGCATCAGGTGAGGGGTCCTCTCCACATGGTGAAGGAGATGTGGGAGGGCACTAGGCATATTGTTCTGCGAGATAAGTTGCAACCTCTTGTTCCTGAGCGACAAGAGGAGTTGTTTACTAGGCTGTGGCAGTCCGTCCGCATGTTTGTTGCTTCTCCAGGCCTGATGTACGGGGTAGAATCCGACATGGAGGCTGGAGACAGTGCAAGGCTCGAGTTGGTTCCCTACCGTGTGAATCCTGCTCGACAGCCTGTTGTGAAGGCGGAGCTGGACGGCGTGTGGAGAGGGGGTCTGAGGGATGAGGGATATCGTGAGTGGTCGTTGCCAGTGGCTTTGCAACCTGAGTTTGGTGGCAGAGTCCGTGTGTATGTTGATTGCAAGAATGTGGAAGCATTATCCCTGACAGACGCCTATCCATTACCCAGAGTTGACGACACCATAGACCGCTTCGGGGCTGCCTCGCTCATCACGAAGGTAGAACTAGTGAAGGGATATTGGCAGGCCCCGTTGCCGGAAAGAGCGAAGAGAAGTGCCAGTCTTGCGATGAACTGGACAGTTTATCAGTGTCAGGTGTTGTTGTGCTGCCGGAACACAAGTTGGATGTGTGGCATGCTAAGGGCACTGATAATGATTTGGCTTTGTTTGCAGGAGAACCCTCGCTGTTCAGTCAGTGTCTGTCGTGGGTGGAGGATCCGGGGTAGGCTACCACAGTATGTTGGTATAGCCTCCTGTCTTGGCTCGCGGTGTATTTTTGCGCTGGTGCTTGTTGGCTCGCGTGTGTAGCATCAGCGTAGGGTCGCAGGGCAGGAGTTGTTGGCTTTGATTAAAAGAAAGTTAGGCTACATCTATAGTAGCCGCCAAAAACAACATTAAAATAAAATATGAAAAATTAAATAAAAACTCTTTCTTTTAGATAATTAATTTTAAGATAATATTGTAGCTGAGTACTGAGTGCAGATGATTTTCCCTCAGTAGGCTGTGCTTCTTAAAGCTCGCTCTGGGAGCACAATGTTATGAATTAATGTATTATATTTGGGAAGGGTGATAAGATTTTTTATATATAAAATGTTGTTGTATTTTTTTTTTGGAGACTGAGCTTGCATTCCATGAGTGGCAGAGTGGTTAGGAGTGGCAGATTCTAGCGACATTCTGCCTGTTCAGATATGGGCTCATGGTTGAGTGTCCCATATCTTGGGGGGGGGTGTGACGCCTCCCGGCGTTAGCAGAATGGTTGCGTGGGGCATTGCAGCTCGCTAGCGCTCGCCAGGATGGGGGGATGGGCTACAGTTGTCCTAGAATGATCTGCTTTATTTAATTAGTGACGTGTTGCCACAGACAGTCTAGAAATGGTCTTTGTTTTGGTCTGTGGCCGCGCCTTGTATTTTATATTCGCTATAATATAAATGTTGCTTGTGTGGGAGGCGAGCGAGAGAGGGTGAGGGAGTACACCTGGCAGCGGGGTGAGCTATGACGCGGCTCGCTTGGGCGCTGACGGCGTTGGCGGCCGGGTGGTAAACTAGTCCCTTCCCATCGCGGCCTCGTGTTCCTTACCAGCTCAGAGGTTGCCTGACACGCGTATCGCCTACATCCTTTGCAATTCTGTCCCCCATACTCACCACTTTGCATACTATTTCTCTCTCACTTCTCCTTTCTCATTCTCTAATCTATTCCAACTCAACATCCCTTCTGGTTTCAGCATAGACGTTCACCGTCGACCAGTCGTATTGTACGCGAAGCTCTCAGATATTTCCATGTATTAGGTTAAGGAGGTATTATGCTTTATTGAGGTTAGAGAGACGGACTTTTCCGTATGTGTCCTCTCTCGGGAAGGTTGTAGACCGGTATATGTCTCCCTGGCAAGGTGTTGAGTGATTCTGCTTGGTTATCTAAAGCTAGACTAGGGGTAGGGTTACTGTGTCGTTGTCTCCGATGTGTGCAGTGTTAGCTAAGCCCTGCACGACATCGACAGGTACTGTGGGAGCCTAAGTTGTCTTCGGGTGGGTTTACTTTGCGAGCACAGCGCTGTGGTGTGAGAGGGCCATAGCCTATCCCTCACAACATAGTGCTGCCTCTTTGTGTTGACTTCTGAGGGATCGCCAGGATAGAACTAGGTACTAGAGACCTAGATTTATCAAGAGAGCATCCCCGTCATGTAACGTAATCTTCATTATACCACCTTCGGACAACGTTAGGCTACGAGCCGCATGCTCACCCATTGTTGCCCTGCCTTGATACCCCAGCTAGACTTTATTAACTGAGCAGACACTGGTTAGAGATAAGCCCCCATTATTATATGTATGCAACATTATTATTCACTGCACTTTTGAGCCGAGGTTGTTGTTGAGTTGCACAACCCTAGTAGGCTGTTGCGTTGTGTCACGAAGCATTTCTTTAGTTGTCGAGCATTACTACCTTTGCGCAGTCTTTATTATTCGCCTGCCTATTATTACTATATGTCCTAGTATTTATTGTGACCCGTATTCTGCATTATAATTGTTCAAGATTCTTTACGAACATCTTCCCAGCATCAGACTTATTTCAGAAGTTTCCAGTTGATGTTGCAGGACTAGCATTGCACTTTCTTTAATACAGGAGTGCCAGTTATTTGAGTATCTACCGTAACGTTAATTAATCACGTTAACTATCTTTTCTTTAACCTAATCGAGTAATCTTTTACTGTTTGAGAATAGGCTGTTTCATCGAGCGTCAGCCTAGTGTGTGTGCACCAGTTACCGAGTCATAGGATACCTCGTTGTCCAGGCACGACTCAGGGCGGTAATGGTGTTTTGTTTTCCAGTGTTTAAGGCAGGGGTTGGATCTAGTGTTACCGTTGTTGCATTTTGCCATTATCTAGTCCAATGTTGAAGAGCCCTGTGTCTTTGAGAACCTGGATCGTAACACTTTAATGCTGGTTTTCAGAATTTCTTAAATATATAATGTGGATTGTAAGAGATAAGCGGGCTCCTCTAGTCAATTGTCATTAAATTTAGGCGACTAATATGACAGTAATGCAGAGTAATATAACAATGATATAGAGAGTCCTCGCATTCACAGGTTTGGCTTTGATATTGAATTACTATGATATCTGACTGGATGTACATTGTAGTAAAATACGTACATAAAAATGTATGCACCTATTATATATGCGAATATAATAGTACCCAAACATGATTTGATTATTTGGTATGGAAGTAGCGGGTATCTTGGGTTCTTAAATCCATGTTTTCACACTTTTCAAACCATAAGATTTTAGATGGGACCAGCATATTCCAACCTGACAAACCAACAAGATATATAAATAATTGTATCTTTCAAACAACAGTGCAGCCGTCTCACTCAGTGCCCCTGTCACCCTAGAGAGCTCTTAAGAATAACCTGTCGGTGAGAAAAACGCTTGTGCGTTATACTGTATATTCAAGCGGGGACCTGATTGTGCTGCATCATATCCACAGAGTTCTATCAGAGTCTTACGTTAAGGGGGTACTACTCGCTTTTTCTGGACCCCCTACTCCCTCATGTTTAGCATATTAGTATTGAGGATTTAAGACGTTTGTTCTGTTAGTTTGGCGATTTTGAGACCTTTCGCCTCATTTTGTTGTCAATATTAACACTTTTTTGCCCTCTAGGTGTCAAATTATTCCTGGCGAGCGAAAGCGAGCCTTTTAACTTTAGAAGGAACCGGCCTTCGGCCGGGAAATTGTTCTACCGAAAAATTAAAAAATGGATTTAGAAAGGGGCTCTAGGGGGTGTTTTTCTCGGCTTGATGGAGGTCTAGCGAGGAAACTCAAAAATAATTAAATAAATAAATATATAGTCCAAAAAACAAGCCTACCCCCTTAAGGTCGACCCTCCCCATGAATACTGAACAATAATATAACTTTTCTGAGAGCGTCATTCTCTTCCTGCGTCCACCGCTGCATGACACATGATTTTTCAAGTGTGTGTGTGTGAGGGAGTGGATGCTTTCTAAAGCTTGAAAGCTATCTTTAAGGCATCCTAGTAAATATAATTACTGCAATATTTACTTTAATAAACATTTCATTTATGACTGTTTCTGTAATTTCGTTTGCGCCGAAGTCATACCTTAGGCAAAGTCCTAGGTAAGTGATGAATATAAACACCCATAGACTACAGTAGATCCCTCCCAAGTTCGAACCTCAAAACCGCGAAAATATCGAATTCTCGCGCTTTCAAGGCACGAACATGAGGGCTCGTTCTCCGATTTTGTGTCCCTTACTGCAAAGTTCCATTTTCGTGTCCAGTCCAGATCTACTGTAGTCTATGAAACACCATATGAGCAGGAGCACTTTATTGATAACGTTTCGATGATAGCTTCTTCAGGTTACCTGCGAAATCTTGTCAATAAAGTGCTCCTCCTCATATGGTTTACATCAAATATTCTGTTAACTTTTCTAAGTTATTTCAAATTCCTAGGTACTTATTAGGGTGTCAACTGTGGTCATTTATAAATATTTTGAGTGTCCACCAGCACCACACCCAGAGGCCACACCCGTTGTTTTATTACTCTCTGGCCTTCACTTACCAGCGACGTGTTTCATATTATATTCTACCTACAGTATATTTAGATAATATTATATGCAGCTTAAGAAGGATCAGTGGTAGTTAAAAGGGTTGGTGGAGATATTTAGACAATATTATATGCAGCTTAAGAATGATCAGTGGTAGTTAAAAGGCCACACCCGTTATTTTATTACTCTCTGACCTTCACTTACCAGGAAACACCCCCCCCCCCCCACCGTCTTATATAAAGTACTGCTCTAAAGTCGATATCACACGAGCACTTTTTCACTCAACATTTATACTCAACACTGGTCTGGTAGCTTATGAGGTTAACATGTATACCATTTCTGTCACCTAAATTGATCTATCACCAGTCTAGTTTCCGATAGCAGTGCAAAATATTTCAGAAATGTTGCCAGACATTTTTTGATCATCGAATGTTGACTATAAAAGCTCTCGTGTGATACCGGCTTAAGGGGAGACTGACCGTTTGTTTGGCCTATTAATTCATGTATTCATATATTTGTTTAGTTTCCTCCGTAGACCTGCATCAAGCTTAGAAAAACACCCCCTAGATCCCCCTTCAATATAAATTTGTACATTTTTCGGTAGAAAAATTTCTCGGCCGAAGGCCGGTTACTCTTAAAATTTCAGGCTCGCTATTGCTCGCCAGAAAATAATAGACACCTAAATGGTATGAAAGTTCTTAAAACTGACAACAAAATAGGGCAAAAGGTGTTCAAATCGCCAAACTAATGGGCCGAACGTCTTATAATCTAAACAAAAATGGGGCTAAACATGAGGGAGAAGGAGGTCCATAAAAACGGTCTGCCTCCCCTTAACATTGCTCTGACCTTGCTGTCCTGACGTATACACTGACCGCGGCCTTGTTCTCTTCTACTGTATCCTGCCTCTGTTGAGATTTATTTATCTTCGCAATCCTTCATTTTTCTCTTGCCTACCCCCACACTTATGTATTGGTATTTATTGGTTTCTGTTTTATCTCATCCGGTAGTGTTATTTATGTGCATCCAAGAGTGAAACGATATTCCCAAACTTTCTTCTATTCAGCAGCTGAGCTCTGGAACTCTCTCCCTGAATCCATCTTGCCTTCGTCCTATGACTTACATTGCTTCAAACTTCGTGTGTCCAAGCAATTTGGCTCGAACATTCCTTGATTTTGGCCCGGTCACTCTTTCAACTGCACTCGTCACAGACAGTTCTGCCTTTTGTCTCCCTCGTCCAAATAGAAAACAAAAAGTATTTCATTGTACTTCCTTTCTACCTTTTGGCCTATGTTACTTTCTTCCTGACCATAGGATTAGGCTTATAATTAGTTTTGATTATTCTTAGGCTTCGCATAATTGTTATTACGTTTGCGTCACCTTCATGATTGTTGGCCTTATAATTGTAATACTACAACATGTATTGTTCTTATTTTGATTGGATGTTTTTTAAGTATAAACACACACACACACACACTCTCTCTCTCTCTCTCTCTCTCTCTCTCTCTCTCTCTCTCTCTCTCTCTCTCTCTCTCTCTCTCTCTCTCTCTCTCTCTCTCTCTCTCTCATTCATTAATCGCCGTCTTAAATATTCCGCTTCCTCTACGCTCTGGTTACAGCCATGGGATAAACCACACCACTCAGAGCCATCTATAGGGAGACTGACTCCAGCTTTGTATTTTTTAGGTGTAATGTTGCATACCTTGTGTTGGTGTCTATCACCTACATGGCATACAGTTTCACCATATAATCGAATAAATATTACTCAGCTCAGTACAATTATCATTAATTATGGCACCTCATCGAATATATCCCGTGGTACTTTATCATTCCGAACTATTGCAAAACCATTACTTTCCAGAATGTATTTACACCTCGAATTTCATATCCAGCGTATTACCTTACTCAACATTCAATAAGAAGTGGTTAGTCTCTCTTGTTGTAATTATGACATGGAGTTAAGAAGACCTCCATCAAGCTTAACAAACACCACAAGACCCTCTAACAAGATAAATGTTTAAATTTGTCAATAGAAAAGTGTCCCTAAATAACAGGCTCGCTATCGCTCGCCTGGAAAAACTCGACACCTAAATGACTCGAAAAGTCTTAATACTGACAAATAAATGGGGCTACAGGTCTTAATATCGCCAAAGTAATGGGCCGAACGTCATACAATCTGAAAACTAATGAAGCTAAACATGAGGAAGAAAGGAAACCATACCAAAGGGCCCATCAAGGCCATGATTTATGTAGTAGGATGTACGTGCCTGTCTTTATTAGGATGCAGGTCACCCTATTACTATGTCGCTCACTCACCTGTTGTTCACAGATCCCTACATTCTGGTTCTCCTCCTCACTTATTTTTCTACCCTTTGTTTGCCTTTGTTTAGTCTTTCAGTAAATTTGTACTAGTTTTCTATTGTATCTACTGCACGTTGGATGAACAGATGCAAGTCCTCAAAGGTGAAGGGAGCTGCACCAAGGGGCAGACCAAGACAGACGTGGGATCAGACCTTACGGTCTGATTTTGAATAAAAAAAAAAACAAAAAATGACACAAGTGAGGCAGCTTTAAACAGGGATATTTTTTCTCTAACTCATCTTCTTCATATATCCCCGTTTCATTTCATGAATTTTGGCCAAAGTAAGACGTTTCGCCACATCATGTGTCGACATTTTCTTAGCGAATGATAACGAGATTGTACTTTAACATAAATCTGTCATCGATCGAGACTTTCTTTTGCCCTCCAAATAACCAAATTAAGTTCATAGGAGTTTGTCTTAGCTTGAAGGGGTGTGGACTGTCTTTCTATAAGACATTTCTATATTGAAAAATGTATAAATATAGCTTGAAAGGGGTCTGGGTGGCCATATTATATATGTGAAGGACGTCTGGGAAGGCGTTTTTGTTATGTCGCCTTAGGGACAAACTAAATGACTTTGCTCGAAAATGGCAAAAACAAACAAAAACTTCAATGAGAACGAAACAAAATATCTTAATAACCCACAAGATGTCGGAAAAGATAGCTTTAAGTAAAAACTTGATGAATGACACACACACTGTATCTCCCTGCTCATATGCAACGATGAGATTATGCATATTGAACAAGATACCATTTCCTGGTTTGGACGTTAGTCAGTTTGAAATAATAATATTCTTAAAGTCAAGTTGTTGCTTTTTATCTTATTATATCAATTTCAATGTGTAGTATTAGTTCACATTATATTGTTTTCTACAAGTTTCGCTCACAAATGAAAAACTAATATAATGATTGAAATGTATATGATGGTTAGGCTGTTTTTCTTAGAAAACAAGACATTGCTTTGTCGCTATCTTGACGTACCGATACCAGTTTTTTCAATTATTTATCAGCGAAATAATATGAACATTTGGCATTATTATAATGTAGCGAGGTACTAGTTTCATATTTGTTCATTACGTATCGGGAAAGTATCTGTTTAAGGGTTAAACTTTCCGTTTATGAGAGATAAAAAATAGACTGACTGTCGCCAATATGTGTGAGGATGACGGCCATGTGAGTCAACTGTTATATAGTATGCCTCAGTCCAGCCTTCTTCCCTCAGTTGGTGAAGGCTTCCATGGCTGGCTGTGCACAACGGGGATATAATGGTCACTGACTGAAGGTTAAGCTGCGTCACCACCGGGTAATTTGTCTGCGTACTTGGACTGACTGAGCATGGTGGAGTTTCCTTTAAAAAAAAAAAAAAAAAAAAAAAAATGCATTTAGGCGTATCTAATTTACTTATGTATTTAAATGTTTATATATGTTTTGCTTCCTCCTTATACCTCCATCAAACTGAACCCCCTCCCGCGACCCCCCCCCTCTCCCCAAGTCCCTCCTCCAAGATAAATTCGTACATTTTTTCGATAGAAAATATCGACACCTAAAACTGCATGAAAGGTTTTAATATTGGCAAAAAAGAGGGTGCGAAAGATGATAAAATCGCCAAACTAATGGAATGAATGTCTTAAAATTTGAAAATGAATGGGCTAGACATGAGGGAGAAGGGGTTCAATAAAAACCAACCATCCCCCCATAATCGTACTGGCTAAGATACGCCCCTGATACACGGGCTCTCAAGGCGGGGCACGTTCACATGCTTATTTTCAGTTTAATGGGAGTTAATTACTATTATTTTGTAATGAGGTTAACATTCAAGTTCAAATTTAAAATGTTTAGTGTCATACTAATACATTGCTTAATATTGGTTCATTTAACATCGTATAATTAAACTCAAACTACAACAATGAGGACTGTAGGCTATTTGAATTTGTTAAATCATATTCATAAATAAACGTGCAAATCATAAGCTTTATACTGGAGTCAAATAAATCAGACCTGATAGAATGTTTACGTGGTTCATATTTAGGATATTCGTTTTTATGCATATTTTTGACCGATATACAGTAAGTTCATTCGTGTTTGAGGATTTTCCTACTTACTGTAGACTCTTTTTCCCATTATCCTAATTCGTCCGTATTTATGTTGTATTCATACATTAGGCTACAGAGGGTTAATATTGGTTCGTTATGTAATGTTCGGATAAATACTTCACCCATTACCTTAGATATTATATGATAATAGATATATAGTACATGTTTGATATAATGTTTTATTAAATAGGAGATAGTGTGTGGTTTGCGATTTCAAGCATTATTATTGTTCACTAATCTATTCTGTAAATGAAAATTGTCATCTCTGTAGCTTTGTTCTTATTGGAATTAATTAGGTTAGACATTCACATGATTAATGCATAAATAATTGTTGGTGTTGATCTTGCTGTGCCATATAACTTTATAGCGAGTAATACCTATTGAGTATATAGTATATGATATTCATATATTGGACTTGAATATAAACACAAAAATCTGTCTAACACAACTATTTAATATAACCTTTCTACAACCACAATATAACACTAATAATTCAAGACTGTTAATTTGAAACTAATGTTATAAATATTGATATGTTTTTATTGAAGTTCATAAAATCGGATTCCCAATGAATGTAAAGCCATTTTATTATACACTGAACATTGGCCATTGTTTTGATTTGCAACATTTTGCCTTTTCTTGCTGATATACGGTACTAGCCATTTATATTCTTTCTTGTTACTAGTTTCTTTATTCACAACACTATCATCAAATAATATGAGTTAAGGTGTTATTGTTATACATAAAACTGCATGCCTTCTAATACTTCATTGACATTATCTTGATTTACACAACCGCATTTTAGTCCTTGCATTCAACCTCTGGACTCAATCATCTCCGTCTATCATAGTTACTCCTATTCATCCTTATCTCCAGGTTTTCTCTTCTTTACATTATATACAAACAACTTGCTGTTCTGCTATCCATAATTTAGCTTCAGGTTATATATTTTTTATATAATATATACAAACAACTTGCTTTTCAACTATTCATACTTTATCCCCAGGTTTTCTATTGTTTACATACTTACAGACAATGTGCCTATTAAACGTGATTACCGGTACAAAGCACTAACTTGTCCTCATGATTCTTGCTCATCCTCCTGATTTAGACTTATTGCTATCGCTCGTACAGTCGCTGTCAATAAATCTGGTACATACATTTCCAAGCTGACTCAGGTTGAATTGCAAAATGTAAATTATTTTATTTGTTTACCTGATATTTGCATTTCGAAGGTTCCTAAAAAATGTTTCGAGGCTATAAAACTTATCAGAATTATTCACTGTACAGTCACGCTAATAAATGATGTCTCGGCACCAGTTATGTTTTGATCAATAATTGGTGTCAGCAATATCTAAGCTTCATTTCTTCATATCCAGTGAAATATACAAACATGTTCCTACACTTACCCGCCCTATTCAACATCTGACAGACATTAATACAGCACAGAGCAGCCAAACGTAATGACAGCTGCGACATGACATATTAGCGCGACCATACATCATACTGCCTGCGAGGTTCCCTTTGCAGGTATGTTGCTATGACTACGGTATGTATTTAATTTTCACTACACCACATATTCACTGTCAATAATACGACTTTTTATTATCGCTGTCAAAAAGGCGACTCTTTATATTCACTTGATCCTCAGTGTTTTGGAGGACAAGCAGCCTAGAGGGGTCGGTAGACTTGTTGTTCCTTGATTTCCTTTGTACTCCTTTGTACTGTTAAAAATATGTGTCTTATAATTATGTTTCATGATATGAGATATACCATTATATTTACGGTTTACCCGGGAAAATTAAGAGGATTAGAACTATTAGACAGAAATCAAGAGTAACAGGGGTGAAAATTAGTTACTTGAAAAGTGGTGTGGAGTTACATGGAAAGATAGACAGACGGAGTAAGAAGTATGAATGCATTTCGGTGTGGATGTGGATGTGCTGGAGTGTAAAAATTAACACCTTAAGGAGATTCAATCATGTGGAACGTATGGGGAGCGAGAGAAGTACTAAGATTGTGTACGAGAGTGAGATGGAAGGGTAGAGAGGAGGAGTTGAGAGGTATATGAGTGTGAGGGGTGTTGGGTGGGTGGATGGGAGCTGATTGACAGAGGTCAGAGGTACATGAAGGCGATTCAGTCATGGCCACCCCTTCGGGGATCAAGGCGTGTGGCAACACATATAGGCTACAGTGGTTATACAGTAGATATGAGAACACTCAATTTACATCAATATGTATATGACATATAATTTATGTATATATGTAAATAAGTTTTGTGATCATATATTTTCTCCCTTATTCTATTTTATGTTTCACTTTTTATGCCGTCTTGCCATTGATATGTTACGCTGTTTAAAAACAAAACAAAAGTCTAAGCTATGCCTCTCCCTTCCTCCATACTCTCTCTCTCCCTCTGCCATTACAGGTCGGAGTTAAGTCGTCAGAAGTAGTTGAGGGGATAATGACCATCTAATCCCAGTATTTATGTTGAGGTGTCAGATATGCCCTACCCCCACCCTACCTGCCATTTCTCGTCTTTACACGCCACTCTCTACGTGCCATGCCCTCTCCAGTGTTTTCTTCAGTACCCCCTCTATCGTCCATTCCACAGCCCCTATGCCCATTTTCTATTCCGACAGGTTCTCATTCTGTTCAGCGTCGCATGGAGTTGAGGCATTTATGGCAAGATTCGCGCCACCTTGGTTTCAATAAAAGACATGTTGTATTCCCCAGGGTAGTGTTTTTCCTGATTAACTATATATTTTGTATTTAGTGATGTTATTTAGTTATTTATTGATTGCTTGTCACAGAGAAAAGTGGTTGATATTCTATGATACCAGTGCAGTACGATTATTTACACAGTTGCCAATAAGAAAAACCGGGGTTTTCATGCACAGTGAATTGTTGTTTTTGCTCACGTACTTTTCAAAATATGTTATTAGAAGATCTGAATTTTACCTATGCTGAATTCCAAAAAAAAAATAAAAAAAATAATAACCTCTTCAATTGTCAATATTCAATGTTTCATAATATTACTACGCATGCATGGATACTTCTCAACATATCTTATCTTACGCACTGCAAGGTATGCAACTAGTCGGCTACTAGTAACCATAAGTTGGTGTAACTCTCCCTATAGTGAAAGCATGACCTTTCTTTATAGAGTGGTCTGGAGATCCTGTGACAAGAAAGGGTGTCCATCTTCTTCTTTGGACGCCATTTTGGGGCGTCAATCATCAATTATACTACGACTCTAGAATAATAATAAAGACAAAAATAATACAAAAATGAGCAAATAAACAAGCCCATTCCGCGTTAAACCGGTTATTTCGCTTTACTTGGCTAATTGAATAAAGGGAGACTGACCGTTTGTTTGGTCTATTAATTTAATGTATTCATATATTTGGTTTTAGTTTCCTCCCTAGACCTCCATCAAGTTTAAAAAACACCCCTTAGACCACCCTTCAAGATAAATTTGTACATTTTTCGGTAGAAAAATTTCCCGGCCAAAGGCCGGTTCCTCTTAAAATTGCAGGCTCGCTATCGCTCGCCAGGAAATAATCGACACCTAAGTGGCACGAAAGGTCTTAAAATTGACAACGAAATGGGGCGAAAGGTGATAAAATCGCCAAACTAATGGGCCGAACGTCTTATGATGTCAAAACTAATGGGGCTAAACATTAGGGAAAAGGGGGTCCAGAAAAACGGTTTGCCTCCCCTTAGGAGATGTATTTTACCTATATATTCATAATTATTATTATATTATAGCTTCCTCCTTAGACCTTCATCAAAGTTAAAAAAAGGCACCCCCCAGATCCTCCTTCAAGATCAATTTGTGTAATTATCGGTAGAAAAATTCCCCGGTCTGAGGCCTGTTCCACCTAAATTGTAGCTTGCTATCACTCGACAAAAGAAAGTGGACACCTGAATGGCACGAAAGGTCTTAAAATTGAAAAACTAAAATGAGGAGAACGTCATAAAATGTCAAAACTAATGAGGTTAAACCTGAGGGTGAAAGGGGTCCAAAACAATATCCACCCCATTAAGTATTATTTGTGTTGTCGTGTCTTCGTGGTGCAATGCATAAGTGTGTTGATTTTCGGTGTGAGCATCCTAGGTTCGAATCCCCGGACTGCCACATGTGTTTGTTAATTTCATTAATCGAGTTTAGGAGTAAAGTTGGGTGGTGGAGAGAACATAATAATTATTAATCGCATTGTCTCGGTGTTCATTATTCGGTATGTTTATTATATTCTAATGAATTTATAATCTTATCATATATATTTCTCCTGATTCAATTATAGTCGGTTTGGAATAGATACTTTGTCTGTCTAATATCGAATTATAAACACTATTGACACAGATAAAACAATTAGACGTTAGAAGTGAAGGTTTTTCGTTGATTTCGTATAGGTGATTGTTTAGTTAAGAAAGCAATGTGCATAACTGGAATCAATTACTGACCTTTATTAAGTTTGGTTAGATAATCTCTCTCTCTCTCTCTCTCTCTCTCTCTCTCTCTCTCTCTCTCTCTCTCTCTCTCTCTCATGACTTAGTTGACAGTAGCAAGAAAA
Source organism: Paralithodes platypus (assembly GCA_032716605.1). Classification (NCBI taxonomy): domain Eukaryota; kingdom Metazoa; phylum Arthropoda; class Malacostraca; order Decapoda; family Lithodidae; genus Paralithodes; species Paralithodes platypus. Next base: position 108,218,684 of record CM064487.1, read on the forward strand.
ATAAAATTCCAGAAAAATTAGCACTTGCTAAACTGTTAAGTAATAATAGTAGATATATTGATGATATTCTTGTTTGCAATTTGTTAAATTTTAATCAAGTTGCTAAACTTATTTACCCTAATTCTATTCCCCTCACACAATGTAACGTAAATTATAAAGTTGAAAATTTTCTTGATATAAATATAGAGATTGTTAATGAACAGTGCATACTTAAAGTATATCACAAAGTTGATGATTTTAATTTTAACGTAATAAACTTTCCTTTCCCTAGTAGTAATATCGATAGTAAAATCACTTATAATTGTTTTTATTCCCAATTAATAAGATTTTGTAAAATCTGCACTAAAGTAGATGACTTTTGGGCTAGAGCTAGGTTACTATACAGACTCTTAGTGGACAGAGGTTTTGAGGCAAGTAAATTGTTCCATAAATTTAATCTTTTTAGGGTCAATTATTGTGACTGTATTCTAAAATTTGACATCAATAATTTTAATCAAGCATTTTTAACTTGAAGTTTCTTGTATAACCTCTGCTTACTTTTTGTCTGTATTTATTGTTTATCTTTTTCTTTTTCTTTTCTATTATTATTATTATTATTATTAATATTGATGATTTTTTAAATTTATTGTTCTTGTTAAAAGAGTACTCTTTGTTTAAATCTGTTGTTACTTCATATTTTGCAATTATTTCTCTTTATATTATATGTATTCATTGTCGATAGTATCAATTGCTTACTTTTGCGATTTCCTTAGTTTATTTGTGCTATAAATGTAGGTTATTTGTAGGGTAGTTATTGATAGGGGTCACTTGAAGCATGCTATGCTTACAGGTACCTACCCGATAGCACTATCGTTAGTGAGTGCTGTACTGTATTTTATATATTATTTTGAAATAGTATAGATATCTTATCAATATTTGTACTATTGTTAATGTCTTGTCATGTTGCAAATTTGATTTTAAATAATATTTTGACATTTAACATGTAGTTTCTTTATTCATGCAGAGTTTAGTAAAATTTGCCAGAACGTCCCGGACTTCCCAAACTTGACTACTTCCTTTAACGTGACGATAGTGCGTTGTTATATGTGCGATTGGTTTGCTTGGGAAACAGATTAACTTGCTCATGTAGTTATGTACACCCTATGTGGTGGATTGTGTTCTTTTATTTAATAATTTTCATTTTAGTAAGCGTTGTTTCCACATAGCGATTTTGATAATTTAATTTGACTTTATATTGTCCTTGTCCCAATTTTGGTGTGTTTAGTTTGCAAGTTTTACATTTTAATGAAAGAAAATCCAATTTTATACTTTTTATGTGTTTTTTTTTTGTTTTTTTTCATACAGATTTTTCGTGTTATCTTCCATGACATAGAGTTTATATTTTCAACCTATAATTCAAATAAGATGCTTTATAAATATATGTAAATAATCAAAACACATACACGTTCTCATTAATTAAGAGTTACTCCTTGGGAGTGGAGTGGTAATGAATTAATTGGTTATTAATTTCGAGTGTATTGTGACATAGGTGTTTAAGTCCGCCTCTACTAAATAACTAGTACTTCAATTGTTTTCTAGAAGTACATGATCCATCTTATTTTTTGTTTTGTAAGTTGTCTTGGCTACTGACTGCAGTGTAAAAATCCAAACACTTAATTGCAAGACAAATAGATATACACGTAACACGTATTTAATCGTTTGTGTGTGACCTTGAACTTGTAATCTATAAATATATGTATTATTAGTATAGTTTATGCTACAACTAGGTTTTTATTTGTATTACAGTGTGACTGGCTGTTAATGGAGCCCACCTTGCTTTTTTCTCTTTTTCTCCCTCTCTCTTGGGCTTGTATCCATTCGGCCCCATTCAGCCCCATGAGCGAGCCAGCATATATATATTATTGTTTTGACAGCAAGCCAAATTTATACATTTTTCGATAGAAACATTTCTGGGGCGAAGGCGGATTTCTCCCTACAATGCTGGCTGGCTCTCGCTCGCCAGGAGAAATCGACACCTGGATGGGGAGAAACGTCTGAAAACAGTTGGCTGAATGGGGCCGAATGGATACATGCCAGGGAAAGAGAAAAAAGGAGAGAAAGTATAAAACACACCGGTGACCCCCCCCCCCCCACCCCGTCCCCTTATTGATGACATTTGATAGAAATTTGAAAATAGATTGAAATTTCCGGTATTTTGTATTCGTGGGATAGTGTTAAAGATGTATGTCTGCTCATGTGTGAATGTGCCGGAGTTCGTGTCCACGTATCGTAAAATTATGACCAAAAAATAGAGGATGCGAGTCTTGTCGATACCAAGTTTTATGACCGCGGTGTCCAGCCCGGAAATCACGTCTGATTATTTTTACAAAGTTCGCTGGAGGTAGTTTAACCAGTTACCTTCCTTCTCAGGAGGCTGCCAGAAAGAGAAGAGCTATGATCAATTGATTATTTAATTGATGTCAAATCGGTAAATACTGCAATTTGGGATATAGGATATTAATAACACATCATTATCTGCACTTGCATAATTGACCTCTTGCAAGTTTCAGGCTATAAGGAAGTTGGAGCCATAAACATCGATATTAAACAGAAATACAATAATAATTAGGTTTCTAATGGATAAAAAGTATGTTGAATTGGGGTTTATGTATTTATATAAGCACTACAACCGCAATTTAGGTGATAATTCTGTTAATTATCGATTTCTACAGCTCCAACTTCCTTATAGACCGAAACTCGCAAGTGGCCAATTGCGTGTTAACCCTCAGAAGATACCATGAGGCATTGTTTGTTCTGTGTTCTATCATTAGATGATTTTATTCATATTAGGAAGACTATGTGGAAATCAGTTGGTTTATCGATATAGATTTACCCTCATAATTCTCACCGATCATTCCTAAATTGTATAAAATCGTCTAATAATAGCCAGAATAAACTGTCAAAATGCGCCATAAACTTCAAAGGGTTAACATGAAAAGGCAATAATAATATCCAGTGTTGTCTGTGGTCTGGAACTCAAGGTTAAATAATCATTGAGGTAGGATGAAATGGTGAAACGACAGGACGTTTCCGTCACTGATCAGTCGGGCTGAAGAACGATGCAGTCACACTCAATAGCCCTTGACAGCAAAATTAGGTTTCTATAAATATATATATTATAGTATTTTAATTTTAGCTTTTTAGTTAAAAGGAACACCATGAGATGGTTCGGCCATGTGGAATGTATGGGAAGCGAAAGAATGACTAAGAGGGTGTACGAGAGCGAGGTGGAAGGACAGAGAGGGAGAGGTAAACCGAAAGAGAGGTGGAAGGATGGAGTGAAGAAGTGTATGGATGAAGACGGTGCTGGTTGGGAGGAGGGGCGTCGACTGACTGGGGACAGAGGTGCATTGGGGCGCTTCGTTCGTGGCCACCCCTTCGAGGATCACAGCGTTAGGCAATAGATAGATAGATAAATAGTTGTAAAATATTATCGACTCGCCAGTACATCTTCAATATATAGTTCCCTGTTATCAAAATTGTTATCAGATCGAAGAAAGAACTTTAATGTAATCCTTTCAATATGATTACGACGTATTCATATTAGTCGGCTAACAAATAATGAGTTTAATCCCCAGAAAAAGGACGCTTTATATGCCCTTAAAAACGAAAAACAATTATTAGCAAAATACCGTTCGTTATCTTACAAAAACTATAATGAGATACAAAAATTAATAGTTTAAACATTGAAGAACAGACAATACGTATATGTATCAATCTAGGAATAAAAGGTGGAGACCTAGTGCAAACTTCACCATATATTTGTTTATCGTAAAGGTTTTAAATATCGTCTCTAATTCACAAGTATTACCAGCTTCATATCACAAATCTGGGTTTAATTATATGGGCTGCTCACACTCTGGCCGTCACTTCCTCGAGACGGCTTCTAAAAAACCCACCAAACGTGACATCCGCGTATCATGAAGTATAGAAGGGAACCTGCAAGGGAAGGACGGTCAAACCAGCCGTAGAATAACTCGACCAAGTACTCGACAACCTATTACCTTACAAAAAAGGAGATTGACTAGGTTGTGAACATTTTTATTCTTATGTCGTTTTTTTTCTGGCGAGCGAAAGCGAGCCAGTAATTTAAGAGTTACCGGCCTCCTGCCGGCCATTTTTTACGGAACATTTTACAAATTCATCTTCAAAGGGGGTCGAGGGGGTGTATTATTAAGCGTCATGGAGGTCTAGGGAACAAACTAAAAAACAATCCCTCAGGTTTAATAGTGGCAGCTACTATAAAAAACTAGTATATGGCCTAATCCTCCCTATAGCAGACAGTCACGTACTGGGCCCATCCACCACCATAGTAATAATAACCATCACGGGACGTGGTGGTTCCTGGCGCTAATGACCCTATTACTGACGCTCACTAACATAATGAGGTTGTGCACTAATTACCAAACACCGTGATGGAACAATTAACCTTACCGTTGTCAGGGGTGATGAAAGTAAAGCAAACTAAGACTAAATAACTTAATAATGGTAAGTCTAAATACTCTCCTATGTCTATGCGTGGGTAGGTAATTTACGAGGTTAACAATTAATCAACTCTATATTGTGCTATTGTAATATTCATTATTAATCTAATGTATTATTTTTTTCCCAACACCAGACACCACCTAATGAGATTAATGAAAGCATGTGGTCCTCCAAGGATTCGAACATGGGTTACAACGTACAGATCTTAAACTCTCTAAGTATTACACAATCAAGACTGTTTTAAGTACAGCACATGATCACGATTCATATCCATTTATCGAATACTGTATATTAATCTAATTATGTACTGTTCCCAACTGCTCCATGAATAGCCTATTGATTAAGCAAAATGAAGGAATATGTTATGGGGCACAGATCACTTAGGATCGGCTTCGCTAAGACATATTCCTGAACCTATTGATGTAACTCGCACATCACGTTTGCATGCCCACTGTCGCTCCAAAATAGAACTTAATTTAAATAAACTTACAAACTGATAATTACGTACATTCATGGGAAAGAGTACTTGCACATCACCTAATGATAAAAATAAATTGAAGACTGTGGAAATTTACTGGTGAATCCCAATATTTCCATCTTTGTAGACCGAGCAGTTTATTATTTTATTTCACAGTTTATCATAATTGTAACTCTGAATATTGTCCAGAAACGCTTCACCACTACTGTACACTTATACATTTACACATGTTATATTACACAATTGTATTTTTGCCTATGTATTATTGTATAGACTGATCAATGTATTTTTGTTCTTATAATTTATAAAAACAAATAATAACTTACATTTTCCGTTACCCAAATATATCCAGTCATTTTCCCATTACTGTCCATCACAAATACCTGCTTCTATATTTCGACGTCTAATAATGGTACGGTACTTTACATAATACATCGTACATATAATATAACTCATTTCTTAGGGACTGTTTGCTTAGACTTTGTAACAGTGACTCTAATAAATTTACCTGTAACCTTGAAAATTAATGTTGTTTCCATCTTCACTAACTATATGGTTTAGGCTTACTAATTTTTAATTTGCTATCTAGGTTTCATATGCCATTTCAAAATTACTATAATATTTGTATACACAGTAACTTACCGTAAGTTATGTAGGAATTCCCTCCATCTATCTATCTATCCTTCAATATCTATTTATATGTATGTGTGTTTGTTTGTCGTAGTTTATATCTATCATATCTCTCTTAATTATGAATACCTCCCACTTCAACCCCTTACACACACACACACACACACACACACACACACACACACACACACACACACACACACACACACACACACACACACACACACACACACACACACACACACACACACACACACACACACACACACACACACACACACACACACACACACACACACACACACACACACACACACACACACACACACACACACATTCACATACATGGGGAGGATCCTCTCACACCGCACTCCTAGACAAAGTAGAAAGGAAGGCCTTTCGTATCATTAACTCCCGTCCACTCACCAACTCTCTGCAAACCGTCTCTCTTCGCCGCAATGTTGTATCTTTCTAGCTATTCTATCGCTACTACAATAACCAGTGCTTCTCAGAGCTCTCCCAGTGTATACCACCTCCTCAACGTAGGGTATGTGGTACCCGTCTTGCAAACACTATCCCACCCCTACTCTGTGCAACTCTCCAACCCAAGAGTGAAACGTTTCTCTCAGTCTTTCTTCTATTCAACAGCTGAGCTCTGAAACTCTCTCCCAGAATCAGTCTTTCCCTCCTCCTCTGACTTTAATTGTTTCAAACTCTGTGTGTCCAGGCATTTTGGCTTGGACGTCCCTTGATTTTGGCCCTATCACTCTTTCAACTATCGGGGAGGCACTCGCTGCAGGCAGTTCTGCCTTTTATCTCCCTTACTCACATAAGACAAAAAAACAAAAAACAAAAACAAAAACACATACACACTCTCTCTCTCGCTCTCACTCTCTCTTTCTCTCATCTACAATCGCCAGCATATAGAAACCGCTGCTGTCTGTGCTCCCAACAAGAATAAAATCTGTGCCAGCGTCAGTAATAACATTGGACAGGTGGTAATTGGATAGTAACGGTGGTGTTTGGCAAGGGAGCCTAATTGGTAACCTGAACTGTTTCCGCTCTTTCTCTTTCTCTCTCTGCCCGGAAGCCCGAAAAACTGGTCTGGGCTTCCTGTTTATCCCGGTAGTATCATCCAGGGCTTTAGGGCTTTAGGCTGGCAGAGATGAAAACTACACATAAAAGCTGGTCTTTAGAGTTTAGAGAGTGGTGTTGTGTAATGTGTGCTTTAGAGTTTAGAGAGGTATGTTGTGTAATGTGTTCTTTAGAGTTTAGAGAGTGATGTTGTGTAATGTGTTATTTAGAGTTTAGAGTGTGATGTTGTGTAATGTGTTCTTTAGAGTTTAGAGTGTGATGTTGTGTAATGTGTTATTTAGAGTTTAGAGTGTGATGTTGTGTAATGTGTTCTTTAGAGTTTAGAGTGTGATGTTGTGTAATGTGTTATTTAGAGTTTAGAGAGTGATGTTGTGTAATGTGTTCTTTAGAGTTTAGAGTGTGATGTTGTGTAATGTGTTCTTTAGAGTTTAGAGAGTGATGTTGTGTAATGTGTTCTTTAGAGTTTAGAGAGTGATGTTGTGTAATGTGTTCTTTAGAGTTTAGAGAGTGATGTTGTGTAATGTGTTCTTTAGAGATTAGAGAGTGATGTTGTGTAATGTGTTCTTTAGAGTTTAGAGAGTGATGTTGTGTAATGTGTTCTTTCACTGTGGCCAGTATCATAGGGATTATAATGTTTAAATAAAGAGAGAGAGAGAGAGAGAGAGAGAGAGAGAGAGAGAGAGAGAGAGAGAGAGAGAGAGAGAGAGAGAGAGAGAGAGAGAGAGAGAATGAGTGAGACTAAGCTACTCAAATATACAACTATACAGCCAATTTCGCACAAATCAGGTAAATCGGTCATACAAATTCAAATACATTATTCAATCCCGAATATTAAGACTGTGTCAGATATGTATAGTCTAAGAAGGATTTGTGGGAATTATATGGGTAAAGACTAGCTTAATAAATCCTTTGACTTCCATATACCCTTCCTAATCTGAATAGAATCGCCCAATAATAGCGGGAAAACATAATGAAATGCGTATTGGATCTTGAAAGGGTTAATTAGCTTTTCATTCATCATACACACTAAGGTTAATTGTTTCATCACGGTGTTTGGTAATTAGTGCACAACCTCATTATGTTAGTGAGCGTCAGTAATAGGGTCATTAGCGCCAGGAACCACCACGTCCCGTGATGGTTATTATTACTATGGTGGTGGATGGGCCAAGTACGTGACTGTCTGCTATAGGGAGGATTAGGCCCTATACTATTTTCTTTATAGTAGCTGCCACTATAGAATCCGATTAAATTTCTAGCCGAACATAATCCAACAAATAATAATAAACCTTCCACAACCTAACCAATCTTCTTCTTCTTCTTCTTGGGGTATTAGATTTGCTGAGTTATTCTAAGGCTGGTTTGATGGTCCATCCCTTAAGGGGGGATCATGGGCGTCTATTAATTGGATATATATTTATCTTTATATTATGTTTTAGTTTCCTCCCTAGACATCCATCAAGGTTAAACAAAAATATAATAAATAAATTAATATACTCACCGCAAAGATCCCCCTTCAATATATATGTGTAAATTTGTCGATAGAAAAATTTCCCAGCCAAAGACCGGTTCTTCCTAAAATTATAGGCTCGCTATCGCTCGCCAGGAAAACATTGACACTTAAATGGCACGAAGTGGGGTGAAATGTCATAACATCTACAAACTAATTGATCGAACGTCTTAAAATAAAAAAAATAATGGGTTTAAGCATGAAGGAATGGGGAGTCCAGATAAAACCGACCATCCCCCCTTGCACGTTCCCTGTTAAACTTTCCAATACGCGGACGTCACGTTTGGCGGAGTTTTTAGAAGCCGTGCCGAGGGAGTGACGGTAAGAGCGAGAGCAGCCCAGTACCGTAAAATGGCCTAACTTCAGACAAGGGGGTAACTTCGGACATTTCTGGATAAAATTATATAAGCTACAGTTATGGAAAAATGGCTCTGCGTTATGGAAGAACACCGCAGACATACTTGTTTTTCCATAACATCATGTATTTATCCCACAACTGCGGTTCATTATATTTTCTTTTCTCCAGAATGTCCGAAATTATCTCCCCGTCCAAAATTACGTCATGTTACCGGTATACAATATAATAAGCCTTGTGAACCTGGTAATACTTGTTAATCAGAGGCAATAGTTAAAGATATAGCGATAAACCTGAAACCAATATACGCTGAATTTTGCAGTAGGTCTTCGTCTTTTATCCTGAAAAGGATACATATTTAAAACAAGTAGTAAAATATGTAAAAGCAAAATTAATAAACACAAATTTCCCCTTAATCTACAGTGTTTGGTAAGGTAAAATTGTTTCCGTTGTAAATATGTGATTGAGATAATGTCAGCCGACCTGTGTGATCCACGAGATGGAATGAATTTTGAGTTTTGTATTGTATTGTACTCGTCATTAGTGAGAAAGGGAACCGGTGAATATACCCACTGGAGATAGATATAGAATTATCTATGTATCTATATATTTATCTATCTATCTATCTATATCTATCTATCTATCTAGACATCTATCTATCTATATGCTGTATATCTATATCTATCTATCTATCTATCTATGTAAATCTATATTTATATATCTATATAAATACTTTAAAGTAATGTGTAAGACAAAAGGTTAGTTAGGAGAGTTTTTACCATCTTAAAAGAGTCGTTCATATGCTGATATAATTCTTTAATTGGTAGTCAAATAATTATAATAAGCAATATAATCATCGCATTGAAAGGGTTTAAATTATTTCGGTCGTTTCGTCGCTTTGGTAAATATGTTGGTAAAATGTGCCAATAAATCTGCTTGGTAAATATGTTGGCAAATATGTCTTAACCCATTCAGTACCGCGGACGTTCTTATCATCACATGCTGGTAACTATTAGACGATTTTATTAAGCTTTGGGAGGATTTATGGTAGCCAAAAGGATTAAAAAAGATAGTTTGTAGCCTTTTCATGGTTAGAGGTCCTTCCTAACATAAATAAAATAATCTAATATTTGCCAGAATATAATAAACAAGACGTCCCCGGTACTGCATGGGTTTATAAGATACTGCTTTTGAAATAGAAGCCGATATAATGAACATAACTGAAATAGTTCAGAATACTGCACAGCTTTGAGCTAATATTTCTACTATTTGGACAGAGACAGCCAGAGATTAAGGTGTGCAAATATGCAACTCATTTGCTCTAGCTCTTCTTGAGTTACAGAGGGTAGGGGTCACGATTTTTGGAATATTTATAATGAATGGACTGTAGTGAATGTTGTCAGATGCATTAATCGTTATGAAAATCTGAGCGGACAGAATCATTGTAGCGTTTAATAACCCTTTTCTGCTTGATTGGGTTCTCGTAATCAGTGGCATTAATAAGTGTTAATTCCAATGTATTATACACATTATATTAAATAATTGGCGAGGTGGTCCTATTAGAATGAATTATGGCTATTTCCTACTTGTCATAGCAATATTAGGTATAATTGTATTTCTTCCCAGTAATCAATTGGACCCTTACTGGGATTACAAATATATATAATAAATATGCACTATTTAATCGTTATTATGATTCGGAATTTCCTTTGGGGGTTGTTTTACCCAATATAGAGAGAGAGATGTGGCAAAAAAAAGGATAATTCAACAAATAAGTCAATGCTAAATAAGTTACAGTCAGTTTCAGATACATACAATGGTGAAAGGTGCTTGCTCTCTGTCCACTCACTAATAATCGGCTCTGTCACTCTTTTGGGTTTGAGGGAGAGGCTCCTTAGAGAAAGCCTGCTTAAAAAAAAACTTATGAAAACAGTAAAACAAAATATAAATAAATACTGCACATGCCCAGATTATGCTCACTTGTTGTCCTCAGGGGTAAACGGTGACAAAGTGTTTACGATCCTAAAGTGGTTTATCGTGTTAGGGTGAGATGGGAGGGGGGTGGGGTGGTGGTGGGGTAGGTATGTGTAATATAGAGTTTGCTTGCACCCAAATACCAGACACTTAAGGGGGAAAAGGCGTATATATTTGCTCATTTTGTGAGCAATTTGTGCTGTACCTGGTATCAGTGCATTACCACAAGCCCACCGAAACGTCAATAAAATACCCTCATTGTTCCCTGATTAAATAGCACTGTATGAATATTCCCATATTCAAAATATGCTATAGGGGTGCAATGCCTGGTGAGTTATCTGCTCAACAGGTGGCGTTGTGTGTGTGTAAGTGTGACAGTCCGAGTGTAGGGGGTGAGACAGTGAAGCACGGGAACAAGGTGGCTTCAGAGATGGGGTCGTTTCGGGCCATGAGTGAGTACCGTGCCTCATGTGAAGGCAAGATGGCAGGTGCTCGTTGTACTCTACGTGCTTCACATGTCTCACTCCCTAGACTGGAACAAGACCTCACGGGCTTCACTGTTCATTGTAAAGCGGTGAATGTTAAGGCTCTCAGCCTATGCCCGAGAGGAAGTAAGTTGGAATATAGAAAAAAAAAAAAAAAAAAAAAAAAAAAAAAAATTATATGTTTGTATAATATTGTTGTATTTGTTTCCTCCCTAGACCTCCGTTAAGCTTTAAAAAATACCCCCCCCCAACTCCTTCCCAAGACCCTCCTTCAAGATAAATTTGTAAATTTTCCTCTTATATTACAGGCTCGAAATCGCTCGCCAGGAAAAAAATCGATACCTAAATGGCACGAAAAATCTTAATAATGACAAATAAATGGGGTAAAAAGTCTTAAAATTGCCAAGCCAATGGGACAAAGCATGAGGGGGGAGGGGCGCCAAAAAACGAACCATCTCCCATTAACACTCTCGGCTCCGACGACATGTGGTATATTATATTTAATTTCATTATTTGCTTCCTTTTGCCATTATTGAGCAATCTACAGTGGCGTTAATAATTCATGTCTCAGCTGGCATTACGTTTGGCTCGCTCTTTGCTGTATTAATGTCTGTCAGATATTGAATAAGGAGGGTAAGTGTGGGAACATGTTTGTATATATCACTCAACAAGAAGAAATCATGTGTAAATATTGTTGATACCAATTATTTATCAAAGCGTAATTGGTGCCGAGACGTTACTTATTAGCCCGACTGTTCTTCAGTTTGTCACCTAGGCTAACAAAAACGCCTTCCCAGACTTTCTCCAAACTAAACACAACATTTCCCCCAATAATCCTTCATGGTAAGTTTGTACGCATAATGCGCCGCTATTATCCTCTCGCCAAATGAATAGGGTAAAATGTCTTAAAATCTCCAAACTTACGGAGCGAAATTGGGGAGATCAAATAACACCCTCCATTAACCCTTTCACGCATTTATGACGCAGAGGTTGCCAGATTAGCAATAAGAAATAGAGTTCTCTCACTCTTATAATTACCTCTCCAAAATTAGTTTTCTGCCCACAGCTAACTCAAAGACAACTGCAGAGGTTGAAGTAACTAAACTAAAGTTTTCTAAATACCCCTGGTGGTAACAAAGGCTTTAAAGTATCCCCAATAGGCTCAAAATCGCGTCATATGCGTGAAAGGGTTAATGTATGAATGATCTCTCTCTCTCTCTCTCTCTCTCTCTCTCTCTCTCTCTCTCTCTCTCTCTCTCTCTCTCTCTCTCTCTCTCTCTCTCTCTCTCTCTTTCTTCCTCATATTAAGCCCTGTTATGTTATAAACTTTTAAATATGCGCCTAGATAGTTTCACGATAATTAAACCTTTCACCTAAATGTGTTGTCTATTTTATGACCTTTCGTGCCTTTAATGTCATTTTTTTTCCTGGTGAGGGATAGCGACTCTGCAATTCAGGAGGTACCTGCCTTAGGACGGGGAATTTTTCTACCAAATGATTTACAAATTTTTCTCGAAAGGGGGTCTTTGGATAATTTGTTTTAATTTAGTTTACCGGAGGGTCTAGGGTGCAAACTATAAAACACACACACACACACGCACACACACACACACACACACACACACACACACACACACACACACACACACACACACACACACACAGCCCGTAGCCTAGTAGGTAGAGCTCTCGTCTCACACACGAGGGGTCGGGGGTTCAATCCCCGGCAGGGCGGAGACAAATTGGGCTTGTCTCCTTTCATGTGTTAGCCTCAGTTCACCTAGCTGTAAATAGGTACCTGGAATAAGTGGACGACGTTGTGACGTCCCATCTGGGGTTGGCAAAAATGGTACAAGGCGAGATGGGTATCATATGGTTCACCTAAGCTGATGGCTACCTAAGCCTTCGGGCGAGACGGTACCGTCTATAGTGAGAATGGTACCATACAGATCCACCCTAAGCCTTCGTTTCCTATGTCGCCAATTGGCTAAATACAGACTACACACACATCCACAGCCATTCCAACAGTACATAAAACACTTAACATGCATTTCACGCAATACATTCCCAGTTAAGGAGGCGCGATAATAATGAGCTTAGCTCGCATTGCGTGGATTCCCCTTGACGAACAAGTAACTGAGTAACACACACACACACACACACACACACACAGCCCGTAGCCTAGTAGGTAGAGCTCTCGTCTCACACACGAGGGGTCGGGGGTTCAATCCCCGGCTGGGCGGAGACAAATTGGGCTTGTCTCCTTTCATGTGTTAGCCTCAGTTCACCTAGCTGTAAATAGGTACCTGGAATAAGTGGAAGACGTTGTGACGTCCCATCTGGGGTTGGCAAAAATGGTACAAGGCGAGATGGGTATCATATGGTTCACCTAAGCTGATGGCTACCTAAGCCTTCGGGCGAGACGGTACCGTCTATAGTGAGAATGGTACCATACAGATCCACCCTAAGCCTTCGTTTCCGATGTCGCCAATTGGCTAAATACAGACTACACACACATCCACAGCCATTCCACCAGTACATAAAACACTTAACATGCATTTCACGCAATACATTCCCAGTTAAGGAGGCGCGATAATAATGAGCTTAGCTCGCCTTGCGTGGATTCCCCTTGACGAACAAATAACTGAGTAACACACACACACACACACACACAGACACACACACACACACAGACACACACACACACACACACAGACACACACACACACACCAACCACCCCCTTAATCTATTAACTGTATTACAGGATGTTAATTAGATAACTATAGTTTACCTGCGCCCTCTCAATATATTTCATTTTTATTATTGTAAACTGATTGTGAATTACGATGATCAATAATGGACACTTATTTAGGAATAAATGTAGCAGTCTTATTAATTATTGTATATATTATTTGTTCATATGTGTATATTGTAAATGTTCACTATTTTACAGAGTTTCAAATGTCTTAATTATAATCTTGCTTCAACAGTAACATGCATGAATATGAAAGTATTTTAACCCCTTGAGGATTATGATTTGTTTTCTTTCTATGTGAATGTAAATGAGGGAGACAAAAGGAATAACTGCCTGCAGTGAGTGTCTCCCCCAGATTTCAAAGAGTGGCAGGGCCGAAACCAAGGGACGTTCGAGCTATAATGCCTGGACACACAGAGTTTGAAGCAATTTAAGTAATAGGAAGAGGGAAATACTGATTCTGGGAGAGAGTTCCAAAGCTCAGCGGTTGAATAGAAGAAAGTCTGAGAATAGCGTTTCACTCTTGGGTTGGTGAGTTGAACAGAGTAGGGGTGGGATTGTGTTGCAAGGCGGGTACTACGTACCCTACGTAGAGGAGGTGGTATACACTGGGAAAGTTACGAGGAACACTGATTATTGTAGTAGCGATAGAATAGTGAGAGAGATGCAACATTGCGGCGAAGAGAGAGAGATTGCAGAGAGTTGGTGAGTGGACGGGAGTTAATGATACGAAAGGCTTTCCTTTCTACTTTATCTAGGAGTGCGGTGTGAGAGGATCCTCCCCACACATGTGAACAATACTCAATACAAGGACGCACTGTGCCCCTGTACAGAGCAAGTAGCTGCGCAGGGATAAACAACCCCTTGAGGCGGTTGAGCACACCCAGCTTAGAGGCTGCCTTAGCGAGACTGGTAATATAGTCTTTCCAAGTGAGAGCAGAAGAAAAAGAGACAACGAGAACATTGAGAGAAGATGAAGGGTTGATTTTTGTATTGTTGAAGAATAAGGGATAGTCCTCTGAAGGTTCCTGACGGATAGTAAGATGGATAAATTGAGTTTTGGAAGCATTAAATGTAACAAGGTTTTCGCTACCCCAATTGGAAATAGTAGCTAGATCACAAGATAAGCATTTTATGGCTTCATTACGTTTACTTTTGAGGGACTGCTGGCAGGGGCGTTCTGGAAAACTAATTGAGTGGTGTAAAGTAGAGTCGTCTGCATATGAATAGATAGGACTAGATGTACAGTTGAGAAGATCATTTATGAAAATTAGAAAAAAGAATACGAGATAGGACAGAACCCTGAGGAACACCGGAGATGATAGAATGAGGAATTGAGCGATGGCCGTCCACAACCGCAGCTATGGAACGGCCGGAATAGAAATTAGAGACAAAGGCACAGATGGAGGGACAGAAACCGAAGGAGGGCAGTTTGGAAATTAAAGATTTGTGCCAGACTCAATCGAAGGCCTTCGATATGTCTAGTGAAACAGAAAAAGTCTCACCGAAGTCCCGAAAGTTGGATGACCAAGAGTTAGTAAGATATGAAAGAAGATCACCAGTAGAGCGACCCTTAAGGAAGCCATACTGGCGATCTGAGAGCAGATTATGAGAAGAGAAATGCTTAAGAAATTTGGAAGCAAGAATAGTTTCAAAAACTTTAGAGATACAAGAGATGAGAGCAATTGGACGATAGATGGAGGGTTGAGAGCGGTCACCCTTCTTTGGGACAGGTTGAATGAGAGCAAACTTCCAGCAAGAAGGAAAGACGTTAGAGGAGAGACAGAGACGAAAGAGTTTGCCTAGGCAGGGGGTCAGCACGGAAGCACAGTTTTTAAGTACAACAGGCGGAACACCGTCCAGACCGTACGCCTTTTTAGTATTAAGCCCAGAGAGGGTAGAAAGTACATCTTTAGAAGATATTAGGATATTAGGCATAAGTAGAAGAGAGGGAGGTGGGGAGGGAGGAATAGCACCGGAATCATCCAAGGTTGAGTTTCTGGCAAAAGTTTGAGCAAAGAGTTCAGCTTTGTCAGAGGAAGAAGTGATGGTTGTGCCATCAGAGTGGACAAGGGGAGGGAAAGACGAGGAAGAAAAGGGGTTGGAGAGGTTTTTGGCTAGATGCCAGAAAGCTTGGGAAGAGCTAGAGTTGGATAGTTCAGTGCATTTATTATTGATGAAAGAGTGTTTGGCAAGTCGAAGAACAGATTTGGATTGATTCCGGGCAGACACATAGGAAGAATGAGATTCTTGAGTTTTAAGGCGTCGGTACCGTTTGTATGCTTCCTCCTTGTTGTGGACAGCAGTAGAACAAGCGTGAGTAAACCAAGATTTGTTTGCATTAGACTGAGAGAAAGACAGTTTGCAGTTTATTATGGCTATCATTAGAGGATTTTATACAGCTAAGGAAGGATCTGTGGTAATTAAAAGGGTAAAAACTATCTGAATTCACCATCTGACTTCTATATGTCCCTCCTAATCTGAATAAAATCATCTGATACTAGCTAGATTTCAGAAAAAAATGCGTCATCGTATCTTGAAAGGGTTAATTGTTATCATTATAATGATAGTACAGTGGGTAATAAAAGCATTGGTACATTGAGGCCGTGTGCTACTACGTGTTGATATAAAGGTATATTTATATTTATATTTATTTGTATTTAGTTATTAATTTATTTATGCATTATTTTATTATTTTTAGTTTCCTCCCATGACTTCCATCAAGCTTTTAAAAATACTCCCAAGACCCCCTTTCGAGATAATGTTGTATATTTGTACATGTCCCGCGGTTCCTCTTATATTACAGGGTTGCTATTGCTCACCAGGAAATTTGTACACCTAAGTGGCACGAAAGGTTTTAAAATTAACAAAGAAATAGGGCGAAAGGTCTTAAAATCGCAAACCAAATGGGGCTGAAGTCTTAAAATCTCAAGAGGAATGGAGCTAAACCGTGAGGAGAGAAAGGAGGCCAGAAAAAAAAAACTCCTCTTTAAATTGACGAAGACATACAGTACAGTACGTGTCCAGCAAGCAGGTTTACAAAAGCCCGAAATACTGCAACCGTTTGATAGGCCAAGAATCCGCTCTTATTTTACTTTATACTTCCAGTTTCCAAGGACCTCAAGTGTCCATTCGGGTTGATAAAAATAAACTCAGAAAGGTTGACAGAATGAATATAAACACCATATGAGGAGGAGCACTTTATTGATAACGTTTCGCATTTAGCTTCATTGATCTGATAAAGCTACTGTATATGCGAAACGTTGTCAATAAAGTGCTTCTACTCATATGGTGTTTATTCTCATCTTCCTCATTCTACATCTCTCTATCTCTTATCAAGAAGGAAAATGTAGACTTTATAATGTTAAATTGTTAACCCATTCAGTACCAGGGACGTCATTTTCAACCTATTCTGGCAACTATTAGACCATTTCAGTCAGCGTAGGAAGGACCTCTAGCAATGATAAGGCTTTAAACTATCCCAACTAACCCCTCTGACAACCACAAATCCTTCCTAAGCTGCTTAATATTGTCTAAATATAACTAGAATAAAATATAAAACAAGTCGCTGGTACTCAATGGGTTAAATACTTACAGCCTACGTGTTCAGCAAGGTTTATTACAAAGCCTAAGATACTCCGACCGGTTGATAGGCCCAGAATCTGCTCTCATGTTACTTTATAGTACCAGTTTCCAATGACCTCAAGTTGACCATTCGGGTTGTTTGTGTCCAGACGATAACTCAGCCTATTTATTGTTGGATTCTTATTTAATGATTTACCAACTCTGCGTAAGCAGAGTTTGGTATCCCCCCCCCCCCCCCCCGTATAGTGGGTACCACACGAAAAAAATGTCTGTCGTCGTCGTCGTCGTCGTCATTGTCGTCGTCGTCCGTCTGTCTCGGAACTCCTTCTAGACCGTTGGACGGATTTTCACCAAATTTCACACGAACATTTGTTGCGTGAATGCAAAAATCAGTCAAAAAAAGAGTTTTTGAATTTATGCAATAGTTATGATTTTAGGTCCAAAATATGGTTTTGTGCCCCCCCCCCCCCCCCCCCCGACCCCCCCCCCCCCCCCCCCCCCCCCACCACCACCACCACCACCTCCCGTGAGTGTAGTGATGATGACGATAGTTGTGGTGATGAAGTTCATAGTAATGGTGATGATGGCAGTAGTTATTATGGTGACAGTAGAATAATTATGGTAATATTTGTGACAGTAGTAATGATGATGGTTATAGTAGTAGTGATGATGTTAACAGTAGTAATGATGATGGTTATAGTAGTAGTGATGATGTTAACAGTAGTAATGATGATGGTTATAGTAGTAGTGATGATGTTAACAGTAGTAATGATGATGGTTATAGTAGTAGTGATGATGTTAACAGTAGAAATGATGATGGTTATAGTAGTAGTGATGATGTTAACAGTAGTAATGATGATGGTTATAGTAGTAGTGATGATGTTAACAGTAGTAATGATGATGGTTATAGTAGTAGTGATGATGTTAACAGTAGTAATGATGATTGTAAGATGGTGGTGATGATATTAGTAATGATGGTTGATAGTTGTAGTATCAATGATGATAGTAGTGATTAAGATGCGACAATGGACAGTGATTATGGTGAGAGTAGTAGTGATAATTGTAATTGTAGTAGTGATGATGATCATAGTAATGGTGATTATGACAGTACTTGTGATGATTGTGGCAGTTGTAGTGATGATGGCAGTTGTAGTGATTATGTTGATTGTGATTGATGATGGTATTAGTAGTGATGATGGTAACCCATCGCAGAGTTGGGTCTGCCGTTTTGATTTTTGGCAAAACGGCACGTCTACTTTATTTTATTAGCCATATATGTACCTCCAAAACCCTCCTTTGAGATGAATTTGTAAATTTGTCGATAGAAAAATATCCAGCCGAAGGACGTTTCCTCCCAAACTACAGACTCGCTGTCACTGGCCAGGCAAACCTCGATACCTAAATGACACCAAAGGTCTTCATATTGACAAATAATGAAGGTAAAGGGTCTTTAAATCGCCAAACTAATGGGGAACACGTCCACTAACCTCTAATCTACTCATATTTTACTTCATACTTACAGTTTCCAAGGACCTCAAGTGACCATTCGGGTTGTTTGTGTCTGGGCGGTATTTCAGTTTGTTTAGGAGGGTGTTTTATCTGTACTCCCATTTTCCTCATGTTTAGCCCCATCAGTTTTCAAGGACCTCAAGTAACCATCTGTGGTAATAAAAAGAGTTAAGTGAGATAGTTCGAAGATTGGTAATTGATGGAGGCCCCTTTATAAGGTGATTAATACCGTTTAATAGTAGACAGAATATAGTAAAAGGAAGGCACTGGAACTGAAAGATTTAACTAGGTAAGTTGCTGGAGCGAATATATGCTGGCTTAAGGGGGGTGACCTGCTTTTTGTTCTCTCCTTTTCTCTCTTTCTCTGGCTTGTATCCATTCGGCCCCATTCAGCCTACTGTTTTAAGACGTTTATCCCCATCCAGGTGTCAATTTTTTACTGGTGAGCGGTAGCGAGCCAGCATATTTTAAAACTGTTTTTGACAGTGGGCTAAATTTGTAAATTTTTCGGTAGAAAAAATTCTCCGGCGAAGCCGGATTTCTTCATATAATGCTGGCTCGCTATCGGTCGCCAGGAAGAAATCGACACCTAGATGGGGATAAACGTCTTAAAATAGTTGGCTGAATGGGGTCGAATGGATACAAGCCAGAGAATGAGAGAAAAGGAGAAAAATTTAAAAAGCAGGTCAGCCCCCTTAAGGTTCAGAAAGTCCACATTGTAGGTACAAGTCTCGCTCCCGGCATGAAGTAGAGTAATGAGAGAGTTTTTGTAGCAGCGTAACAGCCTACAAACTTAATACAACCATGTCCAAAACAGGATCTCCAGATCCCTTTAACATGTTCGTGTTTTCTGGCAAATATCTAGCTCTTCGACGGCTAATACCAAGGTGCGAAAAGGAATAAAAAGCCGATATAATGGTTTGGTCGATGACTCTTCACGTGAAGGCTGCAAATACTCTTATTAGGAACCAGTTTCCTGCCCTGCGTGGACAATTATTGCCAGTGATAACAAAACTAGAATCAGAATAATTTAACAAGGTAGGATTAGCGGGCGTTAGAAGGAAACCGCAACACAAGCTATATATATATATATATATATATATATATATATATATATATATATATATATGTGTGTGTGTGTGCGTATATATATTATAAGCGAACTAAATTAATACGATTACAGAAAGTAACACAATATACTGTATTCGCATGATGCCCGTATGTTGAGTCGTTTCCGTATCTTGCAAAGAAGTCCCGCCTATAAGAGTTCTAGTACGGAACTCATGTGTTCTGATTGAAATTATGTAATCTAAATATCACTGAGTTTCGTATATATGAAATTATTATGAGAACATTGTTAACTTCCAGGAAACTCTTCAGACGTTAACGCCTGGAGGATCATGAAGGCATTATAATAGTTTATGTTGGCTATAATTAGACGATTTTATTCAGCTTAGGAAGGATCTGTGGAAATCAAAAGGGTAAAGATTGTCTCAATTTACCCTATGATTTCCATATGCTCTTCCCAATATGAATACAATCGTCTAATAATCGCCAGAAAACAGAAAAGCAACGCGTCACTGTATCTTGAAAGGATTAACACTTGGGTTATCATGGCGAAAGAGCCAAAGGTCAGCCCCTGAAAACAAGGTAACCACAACCAACAAGAATAACAATATTATAACAATAGGGAGAAACAAAAGAGCGGGAGCGGCCTCAGTAGGGCAAAATGACTACCATGGTCCAAGGCTTGAATCGGTTTATAAGTTTATGTGTTGCCAGGTCAGGGGTCATGAGCGTTCCACAGTGGGAGATTTTCTGAACATGGCGTTTTAAAAGAGCCCGAACCCTCGATTTCCCAAGACAATAGCCCGTTGAGGCAGCAGAGAAAGAAAAGGTGGTTGGGGCGTGGGCAGGTGGGGGCGGTGAGGGGGGAGGGGGTGAAGAGGATCTAGTGTGAAGTAGAGGAGGATACAAATAGAAGATTGTGTTAACTAAAATATAATACAGTAGAGTACTGAGACTATTTTACAATGTAAGACTTTGAGCCTGAAATAGACCGTAACTAAACTATCACAAGCTAGTTTTTTTTTAATTAATTGAAGTGTATGCATATTTATCAAAAGATACACACACGCATACAGTACAAATTTGATATATATATATATATATACATATATATATATATATATATATAGTATATATATACATATATATATATATATATATATAGTATATATAATATACATGAAATTCCCCCATTTGGGCATAAGCTAGACCACAGGAGACCGTCTAGAAAAACAAAAACAAAAAAATAATTATAAACCAAAGTTCAACATCAGGCTCGGGGGAATAGCGTTGATTTTCCTTTGACCATCAGAACTTCTTTATATGTGATAATAGTATAATGCTAGCCGTGATATTTAAAATTAAACTAAAACAAAATTCACAGAGGTACTAAAACAAAATTCACAGAGGTAAGGTAAAATTTATCTGACATTCCTCTAAGATTATGGTTAAATACACTGCATGTATCATGATTTGAGGAGGCAACATATGGATAGTAAATTCATTATAGTTATATATATTTATTTATATAATGGTATAACGAGTGGCACAAACATAGATATACAGTTGTGGACATGTGTTTTTAACCACCCTATGATTTTCATTATGCAATTAACACTGATAATCAGTGTACGAATTAACTTTCTTTTGCATGAATTTATCGATATATAATTGCATAAATTGTACAACTATTATATATCAAGTGGTCGCTTCAATGTATAATACTTGCATTAGTGAAAATCATAGATTGGTTATGAACATAAATTATGCCCATGATTTTTTTTTTTTTTTTTTTTTTTTCTTAAGAACGAGTCATCGTGCGCCAAAGGGTTAAGAGACAATGAACGGAGGAAGGAAAAACACAGATAAAACAAAAAGGTCCATGTACCTAAAGGCATCCTCCATTCATAAAATGTTAGTAACAACTGGATTTAAACATTTGTAGATTGTAAGTTTGTGGAAAGCAATTCGAGGGAAGTGAATTCCAAAGAGTAGTAGCTCTGGGGATAAATGAATCCTGATAAGCAGAAGTTCTGCATTGTGGAGGAGAAAGTGTAAATTCATGGGCGCTCTCAGCTGCCCTAGTTCTACGGGGAAAGATATGGAGAGGCGGCACAATTGCTGTGAAAATATCTGTAGAATAATGCAAGGGATGCAACGTTTCTTCGTATGGATAATGTAGGAAGGTCCTGTGTGATTTCAGGGTTATTGATTAATCTAATAGCTTTATTTTGAATTTTGTCCAACTGCCTCAATGCTGATTGTACATAATGTGTATGCGTGGCTGTAAGCGTAAATATTCATGCAAGAATACCTGCACCTAACCATGGCAATGTGAGTGTGTGTGTGTGTGTGTGTGAGTGTGAGAGAGAGTGTGTGTGTGTGTGTGTCAATTGGTGAGTGTTGGACCTTACTATCCTCTAAGCACTATGGTCATTATTGGCACACTAATATGTATTTTGTATATTACAATGCTATTTAACAGAAAGATACGCATGTGGATCAGTTTTATTTAATGATAAATTGATCATCTGTAAATTGCTATAGTATATTACTAATATATTCAATTATATAAGTGTGATTTTTTATATAAGCTAAAATATTGTTTTCTTCTATAATTTTTCTAACATAATATACGAAGAGTGACCTGATGACTGATAATCATATGTTGCGCAAATAATGTAATCACTGTTATCATCAAATACGAAAATTGTATTGAAATTAACATATAATATAATAAAACAACGAACCCCGCATTACAGTACAATTTGAAATACGTTCTTGAGAATATACCTTTTTTTTTAAAGAAATATTGGTGTGCATTTAACAAGACCATCAGTTTATGTTCTAACAGTTATCTCAAACTGTTTGCATCGGTACCTTTAATTGGACAATATTTCGATAATAGTCTGCACTGGTATATGTGACTAGAATTGAGATAGAGTGGCGTAGGTGACATAATGTATAGACAGGTTTAATTAAAAAGCTGGCACCTCAGAAATGCAAAAATATAACTATAAATATATAAATGTTCTTGTGAATCTTTTTTTAATCTTCCACACTTGGCCAAAATTGAGGAAGAATAACATAGGCGACATATGTTGTAGACAAGTTGAATTCAAAAGTTGGCTACTCAGAATGTAAAATAAGTAAAATAAAATATAATATAATAAATAAAATTAAAGTTCTTGTGAATCAAATAATGGTCCACACATTTCCAGAATTGAGGTAGAAAAGCATAGGTGAAATCATTTGTATATAGGTTAAATTCAGAAGTTGGCAGCTCACAAATTAAACAAAAGAAATAGATAAACATACAGTATATATTTCTAGTGAATCTTCCTTTAATCTTCCACCCCTGGCCAGTTGATTGGCCGCTCGGACCATCTTATTAACCTCCGACCTCTTGATCAGACCCCCGGGGTTCCTTAATTATCACCAACAAATACAATTGGTCAGCGGAGTCTGGTCTGCCTAGATCTATAGTGACAGACAACGACTTCTCCCATGCCCCCTTGACCCACCAGACTTCGAGGAATACAACTTAAATTATGCTTCACCCTCAAGTTACAGGAAGTTAATATTTCCGTTTTCACCATAGACCTATATCAAGCTAAGAAACACCTCCAAGATCCCCGTTCAAGATAAGTTTGCGACGTTTTCGGTAGTAACATGTCCTGGCTGAAAGCCGGTTCCTTCTAATTTACCGGCTCGATATTCGCTCGCCAGGAAACAACGACCCCAAAATGACATGAAAGGTTTTATGATCGTCAAACTATTGAGGTGATATGTCTTCAAATCTCAACACTAAAAAAGCCAAATATGAGAGAGAAGGGAATCCAGAAAAATAAAAAAATCCGCTAAATTATCTCCAACAAATACAATTGGCCAGCGAAAGCTGGTGTGCCTAGATCTATAGTGACACAACAATGACTTCTCCCATGACCCCGTGACCCACCAGACGCCAAGGAATCTTACTTAAAATATACTTCACCCTCACATTAAGGGGATTTTTGTTTCACCCTAGACCTACAGTATATCAAGCTTAAAAACCGACCACCAAGAATCCGCCTTCGAGACAAATTTATGAATTTGTTTTAGAAAAATGCCTCGACTGAAAGCCAGTTTCTCTTTGTTACAGGCTCGCTATTGCTCTCCAGGACGAACAAAATTACACCTAGGTAGCACGAGCGGTTTTGAATTCCCCAAACTAATGGGGTGTTTGTCTTAAAATCTTAAAACTAATGGGGCTATACAGTATATGAGTGAAAATGGGGTTCGCAAAACTCCCCCTTAACCTCCGACCTCCTGATCAGACTCCCGGGGTTCCTTAATTATTACAACCAAAAATACAATTGGGCAGCGAGGCCTGTTCTGCTTGGATCTATAGTGACAGACAACGACTTGTCCCATGGCCCCGAAGAATTCAACTTAATTTATGCTTCACCCTAACAATAAGGGGAGGGTTTCAATTTACTCCCATGAAGCTTAAGAGTAAATATGTACATATTAAGGTAAAATAATTGTCCTGGTAGCTTCTAAATCTTAACGGTATCAAAACTCAGCTATCTAAAATAATTTATCTAAAGTTTAGTTTCTGACTCTAAAGCAAAAGAGCATCACAATATTACGCAAAACAAAACTAGCTCATCAAAAAATGCCTTAAATCTAGTTTCTGAATTTAATGCAAAATCGCCTCAAAATATTACATAAAAAAAAATAGCTTATTGTTAGTCTAGTTTCTGACTACAAAGCAAAGGAGCATCATAATATTGCGAACAAGAACATAGCTCATCCAAAAATACCTTAAGTCTAGTTTTTTAATCCAATACGAAAGAGCCTCAACAAATTACGAACAAAAACTAGCTCATCGAAAATGTCCATAAGTCTAGTTTCTGAATCCAATGTGAAATAGCCTCAACATATTTAAAACAAAAACTAATAATAATAACTAACTCATCGAAAATTACATTCAGTCTAGTTTCTGAATCTAATGTAACAGCTTACGAAGAAAGACTTGCTCATGAAAAATTGCCGGAAAAAGTGTTGGTGTGACAGTGGTTGGTAGCGTGACCGGGAGGCTAAGCCGGGGTCAGTGATAATTACCCAGTAGTCCACCAGGGGCTCAGGCTTATACCCGCTCACCCGATCAGGAGCACTCAAGTCATGCTCGTGCGGGCTCTAACTCTTTTTCTCTCATTCTCCCTCTCACTCTCACTCTCACTCTCCCTCTCACTCGTTCTTTTCCTCTCTCTCTCCTCTTTCTCTCTCTCTGTTCTCTCTCTCTCTCTCTCTCTCTCTCTCTCTCTCTCTCTCTCTCTCTCTCTCTCTCTCTCTCTCTCTCTCTCTCTCTCTCTCTCTCTCTCTCTCTCTCTTTTATATATATATATATATATATATATATATATATATATATATATATATATATATATATATATATATATATAGATATATATATAATTATATATATATATATATATATATATATATACCGTATGTATACATACCGTATATATACAGTATATACCGTATATAGCCTACTGTATATACATATTATTTTTTTATTTTTTTATTTTTGTTTTATTTGTTATGCGCTCATCTCATACGAAAGCCCCATGACTCTTTCCCATCAGATATAACCTTAAGAACGGGAACCCCCAGGATCCCAGATTATAGTCATCAACATGAGCGGTAACTTATACCAACACCAATCACCACCAGGAGATCCATGCAGTCCATTGCTTTTTCTCTCGCCATTCCAAGCTGCACCTCTTCCATTCAAGACCTCTGCATCTGAAACTACCCTAAAGGTTAAAAGTGCCTCACACCAAACTCTACTTGAAACGTCTATGTTCCCCACTACTACAGCCACAATCCCCAAAATATAGAACCACGGACACAGACTGTGAATTTGTAGGGCCTCAGCTGACAAGACAAGAAGTCTGACCCATCGTTGTCACAAATAGAAGCAGTAGCAGTGTAACACAAGAAGTGTACAACACAACCAGCCGAAGTAGCAGAGCATGACATGAAGCGGGACAGTGAAGTAGGACCTCCCAATAAGTGTAGCACCATAGCAGGAATTAAACTAGGAGACATAGGAGTACAAAGGAGTACAAAGGAAATCAAGCAACAACATATCTAGTGACCCTTCTAGGTTGCTTGTCCTCCAAAACACTGAGGATCAAGTGTCCAACCAGTGGTTTAGAGTGGGTAAGGGAACATTGGAAAGGGAATTACTGCCCTGGAACTAATGTCCGTGGCAGGATTAGGAAGTTAGTAGGGGACAGATGGGTTAGTAACTGAGGGGGGGATAAAATAAAGTTATTCATTTACAAACGCAGTCAGTCGCGGGTTTGATGCGAGATATTTGTCTAGGCGGAGTTTAAATGAATCAACGGTGATGCAGTCTATAAATAGGGATTGATAAAGGAGGTCCCCAATACCAGATCATCTACGCCGTCAATATGTCCCTACCAGCCTGACGGTACACTACCTTCTTGCTTGTTATATGTATTCCATTTTCGAGAAATGTATTTTAGTTTCTCCTCTAAGCTAAGACAAACTTCTAGCTATCGCCAAACTAACCCCATATAATCTCCAAACTAATGGTGCGAAACAGGAAGATCTTAAAAAAGACCCTCCTCGGATCAAATAAGTTTAACAAGTGAATTATTATAAATTTGTGAAGGGTGAACACATGTAAGCCGACAATGCAGATTAGTGTTGAATATGTAATAGGTTGTCGATGAGCCGCTATTGTTGGGTACATTCGTTGGAAGGTAATTTGCGTTGCGTCTGTTACCTTGATTATCGAGCATGAAATATGAGTGAAGGATAATTAAATTCGTGTTTACATTCTTCTGATGATAATCCAGTGTATTAATTAGTGTGCCACACTATGGAATGAAATTAGGCGAAGCTATTGAATCTCTCTCTCCCCCTTTTGGTAAGGCAGCATTACATGCTTCCAGTATAATGAACGTCGATGTAGTATTGCATATTCCTTATCAAACACATTTCAATTTATTGTTAGTCAATGTTACTATTGCCAATAATGTACAATACCGTCTTACTATTATACTATCATTTTTTCTTCTATCTGCAGACATTATTTGAGTAGCCAACTTTTTTAGCAAAAGAGGACATGAATACAAATAGAAATTGTGTTACTTAATGTTACTTGTGCATATAAATAGTACCTCCTATCTAGGCCACATGTTATAAACAAATGTTTAAATTGATACCCCAGGGATTCTCAACTAGCTAAAGCAATGATACAAAACATAAATCAACAGAGAAACAAAACATGCGAGGTGTATTGCATTGAGTGCCAAGTGGCAGGTAACATACACCGGGGTTGTGGCAGCCAGCCTTGTGGAAGTGGGTGTCGTCCCTCGGTAGATATGGTGATCCAATGTCTAACCTTCACTGACCTTTGAGGAGGGGTATACGTTGGTTTCCGTGTCCTGCCCACCTGTTACACAATGTATTAGTCAATACTAATTAGAATTCTTTGAGCGTAATTGTTTAGACTGGGTCTCTGAAGAGAGAGAGAGAGAGAGAGAGAGAGAGAGGGGGGGGGGGGGTGAGATAATAATTATAAATTGTTGAATGGAACGTCGGCATATACACACTAATTGTAATGTCTTTCTGCTACAGGAGAGAACCAGGCAATTGTCCAGTTTTGACAAAGGTGTTGTACTTTCTTTCGTTAAATGTGTTATCACCTTGACGTATTGGCCAAATTAGAAACACCTGTCCTAAAATATATGAAACTGTCGTTCATTACAAGTATATATACAGTATGTCTAGTAAAGTATATCTCAAACAATTGTTTCCCTTTCTTTTCGAAGAAGGGGACAAAAGATAATGATGATTGTAATAAGTGTCCCCCCAAAATTAAAAGCGTATCAGAGATCCAAATTCAAGATACGTTAAGATTCAAAATGCCTGGACACACGAGTTTCAAGGAGTTTAAGTCGTAGAGTGAGGGAAAGATACATTGAAGGGTAGAATTTCAGAGTGTAAGTATTGATTGGAAGAAATATCTGGGAAATCGGTTCACTCTTGGGTTAGAAACACAATGCAGGTGTACTCAAAATGTGTATGAAAGTTTCAAGATAAGTTGGGGTAGTCAATAGTAAATAAACTGACATAGCTATAGGTAGTGATTACTCAATGTGTCATATATGTGTCTATGACAAACTGAGCTTTTTATTGTCGTTTACACATTACATTTTCAAGCCTGTTAGAGTGTGTTACCTTATAATTTCATAGGCTACAATCATGAACTAACCCTTTCAAGATACGATGACGTATTTCCGTTATGCTGTCTAGCTATTATATGACGATATTCTACAGATTAGGCAGAGTATATGCAAATCAGAGAGTTAATTGAGCTAGTCTCTACCCTTTTTATTCCCACAGTTTCTTTCTGATTGGTATAACATCGTCGAATGAGAGCAATAATGAACTGATAAAATTTAATAATTTACAAGGGGTTAAATGATTAAATTAAAAAGGCAGGTAGGCTACCTGGAAAAAGAGTAAAGCTTTGGTAGGGATTCCATTCAGTTCACGAAGAGGAGAGAGAGAGAGAGAGAGAGAGTGTGTGTGTGAGAGAGAGAGAGAGAGAGAGAGAGAGAGAGAGAGAGAGACTGTGAAGGTTGTATAAGGGTTGGCCTGTGTGTCATCAGGTATGTCGTCAGGTTACCGACACAAGAGCTCTCCACACTCTGGGGTCTGGTCAAAACCCACTATAGAACACTCTTCAAACAATATTGCTGATGGCCTCCTCCCTTTAACGTAGTACATTTGATATATATTTTTATCTCTCTCTCTCTCTCTCTCTCTCTCTCTCTCTCTCTCTCTCTCTCTCGCTCTCTCTCTCTCTCTCTCTCTCTCTCTTTCTTGTCATTGTCTGGGAACAAATATAACTGCGTGCTAAGTAAAAGTAAGATTGCTAATATTTGGAACACATACACACACTACCAGAATCAGTCTTTACATATTCCTATGACTTAAATTGCTTCAAACTCCGTGTGTCCAGGCATTTTAGCTCAAACGTCCCTTGATGTTGGCCCTTTCACTATTTCAACTCTGGGGGAGGCACTCGCTGCAGGCAGTTATGCCTTTTGTCTCCCTCATTCACATAGAACAAATATATGCATTATGATGTGATGCTTACAGAACAATTCTTGCCATGACTGAAGATAAATTTCCAAACAGATATGTGAAATCCAATATGAAACAAGCAGGCAGAGAAAGAGCACCAATGATTTGGAAATGACGAGAGTAACTATTTTATAGTGTAGAATCAATTCCTGATTTTACTATGGAAGGAATGGTAAGATAAGTAGAGACATTCAGAATATCTTGATCATGTCGTCTGGCTTATGGGTATATCTAACATGGTCATCATTTACAAAGAAGGATTGTTCATTTTAGTTCACATGAAATAGTTTCTCCGTCAACTGTTATCGTCAACGCTGGCTTGACAGTTTGTGACGTAACCTTTTAATTAATTCCGTCGCTATTAATTAATTACTGCACTTGCATCCATATACGTTCTGATGGTTGTCAGGTTGTATAAATGTATTGAAATTTCCCTTATTATCAACGAAATGCAAACCGATATCAAATAATGAGATAGATAAAACAGGGCACTCTCTCCCTGAATTCATCTTGCTGTCATCCTATGACTTAAATTGCTTCAAACTCCGTGTGTCCCGACATTTTGGCTCGAACATTCCTTGATTTTGGCCCTGTCACTCTTTCAACTCTGGGGGAGGCACTCGTCACAGGCAGTTTTACGGTTCTCCTCCCTCATCCACATAGACACAAAAATGGAGACAACCCGAGATAGAACTGCCAGAGCCCAGTGGTGCACCGGCAAGGACCTGGATCCGCTAATTTGCCTCCCGGACAGTGTTGCCAAATTAGCTTCTTTCCCGCTAGATCTAGAGGCATATCTTTACATCTAGGGGCATGAATTCTAGCGATCATCTGTAGATTTGAGCCATTTTAGAGCGATATTGTAGAGATTTTGCGATTATTCCACCGACTTTGGGCACTTATTTACTATATAGCGGACTTGATTTGGGGACCCTGCTTGAGTCCCGGACTCAAGCTCGCGTGTGACTCCGCCCGACATGCCCGCATAGGAGGCTCCCTAATGCACAAATCATTAATGTCAAACTCAATTATTGCGAGACTGATGATGCCGGGCACGAACATATCTCTCGTTAGACTCCTTGGGTACAGGGATAATATCCACTGAGCTTACTTAAGGGCGCAGTGCTTTTTTTGTGTTCTATGTATAAATTATTTTAGTATATTGTTGTGTTCCCTCGCTAGACCCCCCATCAAGCTTAAACAAAAACACCCCCCCTAGACCCCCATTCAAGATAAATGTGTACATATTTCGGTAGAAAAATTTCCCGGCCGAAGGCCGATTCCTTCTAAAATGACAGGCTCGCTATCGCTCGCCAGGAAACAATTAAAACACCTAAATGGCACGAAAGGTCTTAATATTGACAAAGAAATGGGGCAAAAGGTCTTAAAATCGACAAACTAATAGAAAGAACATCTTAAAATCTCAAAACAAATATGCTAAACATGAGGGAGAAGGGGGTCCAGAAAAAGCTAGGTCTACCCTCTTAAGCTAATGATGAGACTTTGGCTTATTTCTCTAAATACGAGAACAATGGGGAAGGGTATGCAACGGAATTGTGAGAGTATTAACCCCTTCTGTACCGGCGACATTCTGTTGACATTATTCAGGCTACTATTAGACGATTTAATTCAGTTTAAAAAGGGCCTCCAGCAATTAACAGGCTTCGAACTATCTCACTTTACTAACCCATCTGTCCCCTCCTAACTTCCTAATCCTGCCACGGACATTAGTTCCAGGGCAGTAATTCCCTTTCCAATGTTCACCTTACCCACTCTAAACCACTGTTTGGACACTTGATCCTCAGTGTTTTGGAGGACAAGCAACCTAGAAGGGTCACTAGATATGTTGTTGCTTGATTTCCTTTGTACTCCTTTACCATTTTACTACCATAGACCTTTACTAAACTGCACTAACTCGTCTTTATATAGCTAGACAAAAATATAAAGGACGTCGCCGGTACAGAAGGAGTTAAAGAATTCTGGATTAAAAACAAGGTGGTCATTGCTCTCTCATTTCCTCAGGTGAATTAATAGAAAAGTCGAATAGAAGTATTTACAGTTACCAAAGATATGTGATGGCAAACTGTTTGAATCTGTAGATGCATGATGTCATTTCAGATCCTTGTGAAAACGATTTACAGTATTTAACCCTTTGAGTACCAGCGACGTGTGTTAAATTTTATTCTAGCTATATGTAGACGATATTATGTAGCTTAGGGAGGACCTGTGGTAGCTAAATGGGTTGGTTGAGATAGTTTGAAGCATTAATATTGCTAGAGGTCCTTCCTAGGCTGAATATAATCGTATAATTGTTACCAGAATATGATAAAACGTCCCTGGTACTGTATGAGTTAATATCATTATGGCTTCCTATTGGCAGTTTAATGCAGTTTAGTAAAGGTAGTGGTAATTATTGTCTTAGGCATTTACCAAGCCAAAGAAGCTCTCTCAGGATAGATAATGTATACCATCGAACAAAAGGTGTTTAGCACATTTAAAATATATCGAACAGAACACAAATTTATTCCCCAGCTACTTTTAAGTTAGTTTGTTTTTTGTCCTGAAGCACAACTAAAGACGGTGTCACACGAATGGTTTTTATGTCAATTTGTACAGGCAATTGTTGTCTGCCAGCTTCAGAATATAAAGCCGGAGTCACACGAGCCTGTTTCGAGCAATTTCCACGGGCAATTATGATCTGGAAGCTTAAAAAAATACACTTTATCAGAACTCAGCCGCCTAATATTATCTACCTTCAGTCTAGTTACCGATACCAGTGCGAAAATGTCATGAAATAATACGAGAAAAAACCTGCTCATGGAAAATTAACGGAAAAAGCGCTCATGTGACAGCGGCTTAAGTTCCATATCAATAGAACTATTTCACATAATCTATCTTCGACCTAATTTCCGATTCCAATGCGAAAGAGCCTCAAAATAGAATGAAAAACAACTTGCAGTTCATTCATGCCAACAGATTCTTAACAGGTACCCAACTTCAATATGCAAGCTTACCTACACAGTTTATTATCTCATTCCTAAAGCCAATGTATCTCTGTTGAGTGGCGACAAATTAAGAATGGGCTCTCCTAAAGAAGCAAGACACGAACAGGATCTGACCATAATGGAATCTGGTCTTGAGTTATGGACCCGAACATTAATATATACTAAACAAACCAATAGCACATCAGATGTCCAGATAAACATTGGATTTTCCCCGACCACTATGTATACTCTGTTTCTTTCCAGCTGACGATAAAATGGAATCTCTTAGCAGCTAATGTATCGATACTTAATAGAAATAAGTGAAACTACTATGTCTGCATCATATTAAGACCACATAATTAGCACCATATTTAAATACAAAATCTTCAAAATAACTGAGAAATCTTGATGGGAACTCTGCAATTAACTGTCAATTGAAAAGAAACATGCTTCTGGTTTATGTAAGGCTATTGGTAACACAGATTGTTAGGTGGCAACAATGTAAGGGAGTCACAGTGGAGCAGCCATATAAACAAGTTGTACAGTTGCGCTAATAAGTCATGTTTCAGCTGTCATTACTTTTGGCTAGCTCTGAGCTGTATTATTGTCTGTCAGATGTTGAATAGGGTGGAGATATTGAATATTGTTTGAAGAATATGTTGTAGGCTAATAGTTAATTACCATTGAAATAGGGGATGCAGAGGGATAATTACGTTCATTACGGGGAAAGATAAGTCGACACAAAACAAAAATATCCATCCCATGTAAGAGGAGACGAATAGTGATGGAGTGGCGCCTTCCATTCTCTCGTGTGAATAATTATACTTAGACACAGTTACTCCCACTGGTGTAAGTGATTGTGATGAATGTTGATTTATAACTGATACTTGACCAGCAGCCTTGTGAAGTATGTAGGTGTCTAAAAGATAATTAAAGCCAGAGTTGTTTATTAGGAGCGTTACACTCAACTAAAGGTCTGTCTGACTCCGAGGCCTTCTATGTATATTTTTAGCACTATTTCTCTACAGTGGTGCACGGCTAGTTCATCCACTAACCTGTTTCACCCTTAGGTGAGCAGTACGGATTTGTATAATGTTTACTCCCCTACAGTAGACAGGGTGCCACAATGAAGCAACTTGGCTGAGCCCGAGAACTTTGTCTTCTACTGTACTTCTCACTTTTCAGCTTGTTCTTCCTCTGTCCAATTACTCTTCTTTCCTATTTAACTCCAGCCATCTGGTCTGGTCAGGTTGCCAACCAAAGCTGAAGAGTCTCATCCACCCAAATTTGTATAAGGTTGTCTCCCCTAGATGGGTTGCCGACCAATGCTAACGAGCCCCATCCACCCGAAATATATATAGATACAGTTCCTATAGTCTTTAAACCCCTCATTTACAATATAATGTTAATCTACTCAAGTAAGGTAAGCATACACTCTATATATTACCTTATACATTATATATACATTGTTATGTTCTAAACATTAAAGTTCGCTCTTTCACATTTTATCACACCATATTATCAAGCATAATTTATACAGTGTCCAATATTTATGAATATTTTAAGGAACTAAGGAACACCCCGTTCTTAACATTAATCCTCCATTACAACCCCATTGCACTTGAATAAACTAATGAAAGCATATGATCCTCCCGGGATTCGAACTTTGGACACCACACCCATAATATAAGCATCTAAACCATCACACCACCAACACAGTTATATATCAAATTCACATATTTTGAAATCTACTATAACAAATGTGATTTTATGTGTGTTTTATTTTTGGTTCAGATCTTCTTCACATCTGCTGTGAATAGTGGACAGTTTGGTGAGTGCACTATCAAATTTTAGTATGAAATTTATGAACTTAGAAACAATGATGCTAACTTGTATAATATTGGTTCAGCTTCTATATATTCTTAGCACAAAACACTCATGGTTCTGTGTGATTGTGAGTGTGTGTGTGTGTGTGTGTGTGCTCTTTGGCTATAAATTTGTTTATTAATGTATTTTTTAGTGTCCTCGCTAGACCTCCATCAACCTTAGACCCTCTTTCCAGATAAAATTGTACATTTTTCGGTAGAAAAATGTCCCGGCCGCAGGCCGGTTTCTCTTAAATTACAGGCTCGCTATCGCTCGCCAGGAAACAATCGACACCTAAATGACACAAGAAGTCTTAATGTTGGCAAAGAAATGGAGTTTTAAAGTCACTAAACTAATGGGCCAAACGTCATAATATCTGAAAAAGTATGGAACTAAACATGAGGAAGAAGGGGGACCAGCAAAACGACCCACCTCCCCTTAAACAATCTTCCTATCCCGTCCTCCTTCTGGCCTCCACCCCTTTCTCTTCAATAAACTACACGCCTCCACCACTCTTTATCTAACCTCACCTCTCCCTCTGCCTGTAACCCAATACTCTTCTTCCCTTGAGCTGAACCTATAAACCTATTTGTGTTCTTCTCTCTTTTCTTCTGTTTCTTCTCTCTCTCTCTCTCGCTCTCGCTCTCGCTCTCGCTCTCGCTCTCTCTCTCGCTCTCTCGCTCTCTCTCTCTCTCTCTCTCTCGCTCTCTCTCTCTCTCTCGCTCTCTCTCTCTCTCTCTCTCTCTCTCTCTCTCTCTCTCTCTCTCTCTCTCTCCTCTCTCTCTCTCTCTCTCTCTCTCTCTCTCTCTCTCTCTCTCTCTCTCTCTCTCTCTCTCTCTCTCTCTCTCTCTCTCTCTCTCTCTCTCTCTCTCTCTCTCTCTCTCTCTCTCTCTCTCACTATTCTTACTATTCTTACTATTCTTACCTATTTATCTCGTATTCTGGAGAGGACCGTAATTTCGTATTGTCAAGTATTTAAGATGGACAGTAAAATTATTTGTTCCAGTGGCAGATGAATGAATGGTAGTTGCTAATGGCGGACGTACTATATTTGTGTTTATCAATGTAAATCTATTATATCTCTTCAATCACCTATACAGTATATATTTATTAGGCCCTCCCTTTACCTTGTCATGGGATAACAGGATTTGCAGCTGACTGACTGACGATCTGATTGAATATAGGACAAACTGAATACCTGACTCATATTCCCAAAGCGCCCCTCTTTCCTTACGGCTACGTTCACCTCAGACCTATCCCAGAACACCTGATCCATTCTCTCACTGAATAAACTAGCATTGCAACAGAAGGAAACCCAGGCTTAAAGGTTATCTCCTCCTACACTTCCTTCTCCCTGCTCCTCCACCCCAGACTGATCCATATATAGGTGGATTTACATAAGGGATTTACATGAGGAATTCACATGAGGGATTCACATGAGGGATTTATATGAAGGATTTACATGATGGATTTACATGAGGGATTTGCATGAGGGATTTACATAAGGGATTTATATGAGGGATTTATATGAGGGATTTACATGAGGGACTAACATGAGGGAATTACATGAGGGGTTTTATATGAGGGATTTACGTGAGTGATTTACATGAGTGATTTACATGAGGGATTCACATGAGGGATTTTTCCAAACAACTCTTGATCCGCAAATATTTTTCTGGCAACGTTTGAGACTAGAATATCATTATATTGCGTATTATGTTGATATATTATTATAGGTGACTGAAATCCGATATATATAAATATTAAAAGCTGTTTTGCCAGAGTTTGGGAAATAAATCGTGCACATGTTAATCCGGCTTAAGCCACAAGAACCCGGGAAGCCATTTTGTTTTATATGATAACTTTCTACAATGGGGCACTTCGTTGGTATGATATAATTGATATACGGAAACATAAGGTAACCTAGTTCATCTTAACTAAGTCTAACATACTTTACATTGACATATGTACACACGGAGATAGGAAGGGAAGATCAAGGCCAGGACTCTACCACATTGTAAACACCCAAGACAACCTCACACACACACACACACACACACACACACACACACACACACACACACACACACACACACACACACACACACACACACACACACACACACACACACACACACACACACACACACACACACACACACACACACACACACACACACACACACACACAGATACAGGAAGGCGACGCCCTCTCATTCAAACTCCCACCCCGCCCTCAAGGTGTTGTTGTTGTTGTTGTTTAAGCAGGATTTGTTTTGTCTTTATTGGCTTATATCCTTCTGCCGTGCTTAACCCGTTCAGACCCGGTGACATCCTTTCCTTTATATGTTGGTAAATATTCAGCGATGATATTCAGTTTATGAAGGACGTCTACCAATGAAAAAGCTACAGACTATCTCAATTAATCCTTGTAGCTACCATGCATCCTTCCTGAGTTTCATAAAATCGTCTAAATGTAGCTCAAATAAGAGACATCACTGTAACTGTAAGGGTTAAATGATTTTACAACTTAGAGGAGCTGGGTTCAGTATTGAATACAAATTTTTTAAATCTCTTTCATCCACGAAATATTTATTTATCATTCAGCCTCTATCACAAATAATAGTTCATTGCAAGTAAACATGAGAAGTGAATTATTTTCTGTTGGTGATTACATTTAAATAATGATTTGTTTTCCAAATGTATAGCAATTCAAACAATGAAAAACATAATATATAATATAATCGCTTCCTTCTTTACTTAATCGCGTCCTCGTGGGTTAAAACTATGCGAAACAAAGGTATTCACAAGCATTAACCAATGCAAAAAATGTACAGCAACTGTTAATCCTGTTGATCAATTATTAAAAAAACATGTTTATGGGTAGTGCTGACCTTGATTATATATATATGTATACCTTTTATATATACATATACTGTATATACAGTATATATATATATATGATATTTATATATTTATAAATATAGGAGAGAGAGAGAGAGAAAGTACAAAGTACAAAGGAGTACAAAGGAAATCAAGCAACAAAAGGTATAGTGACCCTTCTAGGCTGCTTGTCCTCCAAAACACTGAGGATCAAGTGTCCAAACAGTGGTTTAGAGTGGGTATGGGAACATTGGAAAGGGAAATACTGCCCTGGAACTAATGTCCATGGCAGGATTAGGAAGTTAGTAGGGGACAGAGGGGTTAGTAACTGAGGAGGGAATACAATAAAGTTCTTCATTTACAAACGCAGTTAGTCGCGGGTTTGATGCAAGATATTTGTCTAGGCGAAGTTTAAAAGAATCAACGGTGCTGCAGTCTATAACGTCTCGGGGAAGCCCATTCCACAAGTTGACAACTCGATTGAAGAAGAAATTCTTAGATTCGAGAGAGAGAGAGAGAGAGAGAGAGAGAGAGAGAGAGAGAGAGAGAGAGAGAGAGAGAGAGAGAGAGAGAGAGAGAGAGAGAGAGAGAGAGCTACATAGAGCTACATAGAGCTACATAGATACACAGACCACACAGACCTCAAGGTCCTTACTAGGCAGTCTGGCCTTACAAACTATAATATGCATATATGCATATATACACATACACACATACACATACATACATATACATATATATATACATATATATACACATACATATACACATACATACATACACACATATATACAGTATATATATACATACTGTACAGTGCACACACATACATATACATACATTTTTTTTTTTTTTTTTTTTTTTTTTTTTTTTTTTTTTTTTTTTTTTCATTCATATCACCCCAGCCCTCTGCAGATAGAGGTCAAGCCTTCCCTTGAAGGCGTTTATTGTGTCGCTCTCCACCACTCTCGCTGGTAGTTTATTCCACTCTGTCGCCACACTGTAGGTGAAGAAACTCTTTGTGACATCTAGGTTTGCCTTTTTGGTTTTTAATTTCATTCCATTTCCGCGAGTTTGATTAGTATTGTTTAATGTGAATAGTGCATTTACATCGACTTTGTCGAAACCTTTTAGTATCTTAAAGCACTCAATAAGCTGACCCCTCAACCTCCTCTTTTTTAATG
This sequence comes from Paralithodes platypus, assembly GCA_032716605.1. Classification (NCBI taxonomy): domain Eukaryota; kingdom Metazoa; phylum Arthropoda; class Malacostraca; order Decapoda; family Lithodidae; genus Paralithodes; species Paralithodes platypus. The sequence goes on from CM064487.1 coordinate 108,256,744, forward strand.
AGAACAGGTTCAATCGTTTAAGTCTTTCTTCATATGGTTTATTTCTTAATGAGGGTATCATCTTCGTCGCTCTACGCTGTACTGACTCGAGTCTTACAATGTCCTTGATCAGATAAGGTGACCAGAACTGCACACCATCCAGGTGGGGCCTCACCATACTTTTGAACAGTGGCACTATTACGTGTTCATGTTTATATGTAAATTTTCGTTTAATAAAGCCCAATGCTATGTTTGCCTTATTTGCAGCTGCTATACATTGGTCGGAAGTTTTTAGGTTTTCAGATATTAGTACCCCTAGGTCTTTTACTACCGTTGCGGTTTTTATTTGTTTGCCATTCATTTCGTATTTGTATTTCATATTTCTGCTACCAACCTGCAGCACCTGACATTTATCGACATTGAAGGGCATCTGCCATTTTTTCGACCACTCTGATATCTTGTTTAAATCAGATTGCAACGCATTTCTATCATCTTCGTTCAGGACTGTATTTCCTATTTTTGTATCGTCGGCGAATTTGGAAATGGTGTTGTTTACCCCTACATCGATATCGTTAATGTAAATGAGAAACAGGACCGGTCCAAGGACTGAACCCTGTGGAACTCCACTAGTGACAGGCTCCCACTCCGATTCCACTCCATTTATCACCACTCTCTGTCTTCTGTCCGTAAGCCAATTTTTTATCCAAGAATGAATTTCACCTTTGATACCTATCCTCTCCAGTTTAGCCAATAGTTTTCGGTGAGGCACCTTGTCGAAAGCTTTTTGAAAGTCCAAGATTATATCTAGTGATTTCGTCATGTCGTTATATGTGAATAGTTTGTTATAAAATTCAATCAAATTTGTTAGGCATGACTTATTTGATCTAAAGCCGTGTTGACTATTTTTGATTAGGTTGTTTGATTCGAGGTAATCTACAATCTTATCTCTAATGATTTTTCCATGATTTTTCCTACAATTGAAGTTAGGCTAATTGGTCTGTAATTACTCGCTTTGGCCTTGCTACCCTTCTTGTATATCGGCGTAATGTTCGCATCTTTCCAATCACTCGGTACAATCCCCTGTAGTAGTGATAAGTTAAATAGTTGTGTCAGGGGTTTTGCTATTTCGTCCTTGACATTCTTAATTATTTTCGGGTGGAGCATGTCGGGTCCCGGGGTCTTATTTACATTTAAATTACTCAATTTGCTTTGTACTTCGGTAACACTGATGGTGAAATCTCCTATCTCATGAGTTGAGGTGTTATTTTCAAGGGTATGATCGATAATTTCTTCTGTGAAAACTGAGCCAAAATATTTGTTGAGCAGATTTGCCGTGTTTGTGTCGCCTGTTATGGTCTGGCCATCTTCTATTAGCGGTCCGATTCCTCTTTTGATCTGTTTATTTTTGTTTACGTAACTGTAGAATTTTTGGGGGTTTATGGCACTTTCTCTGGCAATAGTCATTTCGTAATTTTGTTTGTTCGCCCTAATTATTTTTTTCACTTCCCTTCTACTATTTTTGTACAAGTTTTTAATTACTTCAGTGTTTGTGTTATTTTTTACAAGTTTGTGGAGTTGATTCCTTTTCCTTATTGCCTTGCCAATGTCTCTACTGTACCAAGGGGGCATACTTGATTTCGTACTACGTTTTGGTTTCATGGGTACAAATTGTTTATGCGCTTCTGTAATTGTAGACTTAAAATGTCCCCATAGTTCATTTACTTCGTTTATATTTATGAGGTTTGAGTGTATGTTTGATAGCGATTCCTTAAGTCCGTCATAATTTGCGTTTTTGAAGTCCGAAACCATTCCTGTTGTTTTACTGAGGAATATTTGCTTATAACGTTGATTCTTAAGATTTTATGATCGGACGTTGCCAGATGTTCACCTACATCCAGGTTTGATAATAAATTTTCTTGGGTAGTGATTACGAGGTCTAGTATATTCCTGTCTCGCGTCGGCTGTTTTACGTGTTGAGTCAAAAAATTGTCCTGGATGAAGCTTGTCATTAGGCGTGACTCAGCATTTTTTCCGGTCGTGGTATTCCAGTCAATTAGGGGGAGGTTATAGTCACCTAGTAAAACTGTTTCGTCGGAATTAAGGGTTTTCTCTAGTATTTCATAAAAAATTGTATCATCGGCAACAGTTAGTCTCGGTGGTCGGTACGCTGTAGTGATATTTAAGTTCATGTTTTTTGTATTTATTTTGACGCACACTATTTCTGCATTACTTTCGGGGAGAGTCACCTCGACTGGGTTTAAGTAGGTTGCAACGTACATTGCAACCCCCCCTCTTTGTTTTCCATTGTTACGGTCTTTATGAAAAATTTTATATGGCTCTATGTGATATTCATGAAGTAGATCTTTATTTTTAAGGTTCAGATGTGTTTCCGTTATACAAATAACGTCAACTTTCTCATTTAATAGAGAGAGAGAGAGAGAGAGAGAGAGAGAGAGAGAGAGAGAGAGAGAGAGAGAGAGAGAGAGAGAGAGAGAGTAGCGAGTAGCGTTATTTGGATCAACAACAATGTGAAACGAGTGTCCAAACCCATGAAGTTGAACCAGATGACTGTGCATTCTGATAAGTGGTGTGTACTACTCTAACCATCCGGTACCGTCGATAAGGTACTGCACACTGATGTAGGTTACAAGAAAGTACTAATTTTGACTGCTAACACACTTTTACTCATATAAACAAATTTGGAACTTTGTTATTTGCTTTCCCATGTGTTATGCTGTATAAGGGTATTTGATAGCCCAAATAATGTATATCAAAATTAGTATTATCTACCAAAGTTGAGGGACACTCATGATAAGTCACGCTGTGCGACACTTACTCAAAACATATAGTTACAGACTAAACACTTTACCTCAAAATGTATCTTTGTTGGCAAATTTATTGATTTACTATTATTAATATTTTTGTTTATGCATTTATCATCACCCGTGTCATGTTTCTAGTCAGCAATCGCCTAATTAGGACGATCTCTCCTTATTACCAGTCGTTCAAACTGAATATATATATATATATAATCTATACATTCACTACCGCTCGAAGGTAAGCCTCTTCAGAAATATATTTGTATGTGATATTAAGAAGTGTTTTTCTAAGTGTTTTTAGTATCAACTCTCCTGTTAGATGAAGATATGTTTTCATTAATCTTCGTTTCTGTGTCAAGGCACCATTGTCAATCACACACGACATTTTTATTTCCATATTGTAAATCCTCTTATCCTTTCCTAAAAGGAAATCTGACAGCTCATCATTTTCACACAAAAAATGGCTTTATGCATTTTTTGCCAAACATAATAACGATGTTATGCGACTCTAAGCCCACTTCAAAGAGACAGGATTTCCATCGCTTTAAATGATAAGGAGATTTGTGACTTAGCACCGGTGTTGTTGGAGGTGATTATAATGGTGTTTCTGCTAGTGGCGCTGGTAGTGCTGCGCTAGGCGGTGGTGTACTACCTATTTGGTTCTTAGAAGTCCTTCAAAAGCAAGGTGAAATAGTTACGCGTAGCAATTCTACGTAATCATAAGAGAACTAAATATTATTCTTGTTTAAGTCTTAGGATGAGGGAAAGACAGATTGAGGGAGAAAGTTCCCGAGTTGAGAGTAATGAAGTATTGTTTACAATCTATGAGTTAGATCCCATATTTGCTCGTGTTGGTACCAATCAAAGGGTTACATTTTCATTGTATGCTCTACTAAGCGGTTACTAAGTGATATGATATTTATTGACAAAGATTATTACCTTAAAATTACATGTCTACAAAAAAATATATAATAACAAATGGAAACAAATATTTACGATAAAATTACAAATACTAACCCATTTTTGGATACTAAACGTAGGTACTGTAGAATTAAATCATATTATAATCACATTGAAAACAAAAATTGAGTCTACAAATCAGCTGTCTTTCCTTCGTCCCGTTGGCCTTGTGCACCATCATTCTGTCACAACGATTTTTTTTTTTTTTTCCCCACCCCCCACTCTTTCTGCATCTTGAACCTTGAAGCAATGTGAAAATATGTCTGAGGACGTAACCCTTTCATGATCCAATAACGCATTTCCTTTCCGTTTTCTGGCTATTGCTAAACCACTTAATTCAGAATTGGACGGGTATACGCAAGTCAAAGGGTTGATTGAGATAGTATTTACCCTTATAATTCCCACACATCCTTCTAAAATTGCACAGAATTGTCTAATGATAGCAGGAATATACTGTCAAAGTGCTTTATAATTTCCAATGGGCTAATTTCAGTGAGCCTCGAGATTATATATTGTGACTGCATTGCTTTTTATTTATTTGGTTGCATTTATGTCTGTTATTCATAGTAAACCTCTAGGCTTTAATTGTTGTGCATAATGATACTCTAGCTTGTTCGGTGCCTTATGACCTTGTTGTTGCTGGACCATTTGTTTTCCATCCATCAATCAATAAGTCGGTCAATCAATGTGCCTCGAGAATTGTCAAATGGGCGTCGTTAGCCCTTTCAAAATCCAATTACGCATATATTGTGTTATCCTGGTTATCATTAGACAGTCTTATTCAGATAAGGAAGGGTATATGGAAGTCAGACGGTTAATTGAGATGATTTTTGCCCATATAATGATCACAGATCCTTAAAAATCGTCTAATGATAACCAGCATCAAATCCATCAAATAGTATCAGGTTTAAGGGAAGGTTTTTTTGTTTGCTCCCTAGACCTCCATCAAGCTTAAAAAATATACATCCCAGAACCCCCTTCGATACAGATGTGTAGGCCTACACTATCCGGTAGAAGAAAGTCCCGGCTGAAGGCCGGTTCCTAATAAATTTCAGGCTGGCATGAAAGCTTTTTAAATTGACAAAAATGGGGCGAATGGTCTTAAAATAGCCAAACTAATGGAGCGAATGTCTTAAAATCTCAAAACACATATGGTTTGAAATGAGGGAGAAAGGGGTCCAGAAAAAAAAATAAAGTGAAAATGTCCCCTTAAACATACAGATGAACTCACAGGAAAGGATTTCAGATGGTTAGGATGTCGTATTTTTTTCACTTCAGTCATTTATTCCAAGTGTGAAGTTTACAATTATGTGTTCGATATACTGAATCAATGTAGTCAATCCAAGTATCTAACCCAAGAGTGAACCAATTTTCCCAGTCGTTCTTCCACTCCACAAATAAACTCTCGAACTCTCAATCTATCTTTCCGTCAACTTACGACTTAAACTGCTTCAAACTCCGTGTTTCCAGCCATTTAGACTTTAACCTACCTTACATTAGGCTCGCAGTCACTCTTTCAATTTGGAGGGAACACTCGTTACAAGTATCTTTGTCTTCTGTCTCCTTCTTACACACAGATAGATAGATAGATAGATAGATAGATAGATAGATAGATAGATAGATTATTTACCACCGCTTACAAAACTTTATACATTTTTTACATTATTACAAGCATTGGAATTATTAATCATTGTATAGACAAAATTAAATAGTAATGGCCCTACAAATATTTCCCAAATATTTGCGACTCAGATTATACCTTGTCGTGCAATAGAGGTGACAGTCATCCCCTTGCTATTCATTTCAACCAATTCTACCCTTACAACCGCTACCCAACCGTAACAACTCCTCCCTCTCCACCGCCATCAGCTCCCCCTCCACCACAACCCACCACCTCCATACTGCTACCATCCCCACCACCACCATACTACTACCACTCCCTCGCCCACCACCACAGCCTCCCTCTCCACCACAACCCCTACCCCCACACCACTACCATCCCCTCCACGAGTATCACCACTACCACCACCACCATACCACTACCACTTCCCCCACCACCATAAGTCATCCCTCTCCACCACCACCACCACCACCACCAAAACCCCCCCACCTCCAAACCACTACTATCCATCCCCACCACTTGTATCACCATTACCACTACTACTATCACCATCACCACCACCACAGCTCATCCCTCTCCACCACCAAACCTCCTACTCCACTACCAACCCCACCACGAGTATCACCATTACCACCACTAACACCAGCAGCAGGTAGACAGACAGGTTAAGCGGGTAGTGCGCAATTTTTTTCATATATTTATATATTTTTGAATTTCGTCGCTAGACCTCCATCAAGCTTAAAGAAAACATCCCCTAACCCCCCTTTCAAGATAAATTTGTAAATTTTTCGGTAGATATATGTCCCGGCCGGCGGCCACTTCCTTCTGAAACTGCAGGCTCGCTATCGCTCGCCAGGAAAAAATCGACAACTAAATGGCACGAAAGGTCCTAATATTAACAAAGAAATGGGGCGAAAGGTCTCAAACTCGCCAACCTATTGGAACAAACGTCTTAAAATCTCAAAACTAATATGCTAAACATGAGGGAGAAGGGGGACCAGAACAAGCGACTACCTCCCCCTTAAGCTGCCGGATTTTGCCTCATTACTGCTGATGACGGTGTAAGATCCAAACATTGCTTCTTGAGCCTCCTCTCCTTAAGTCGGTATCACACGAGCCTATTTTCGAGCAATTTTTACGGGCAATTATGGTCTGGAAGCTTAACAAATTACACTTAATCAGAATTCGGCCGCCTAACATAATCTACCTTCAGGCTAGTTTCCGATAAAAGTGCGAAAATGTCCCAAAATAACACGAGAAAAAACTTGCTCATGGGAAATTGACGGAAAAAGCGCTCGTGTGACACCGGCCTTACACTCAGGGCGTCCATTTATCTCGTTCTCACTTTGCTTGGTCCTTCTCCTATCAGGTGCGCATTCATTATGTTTACTTTTTACTCTTCTGGCTTCCTTTTTCTGCCATCCACCTTCCCGTTTATTTTACCTTTTTTGAAGTTTTCACCTTGACCCTATATTATTTTTGTATTTGTTCTACTCAAGCATTTATGATAAATCAGTTTCCCTTGATCCATTTTCCAGTTATTTAGCATGTATTTTTTCTTCTCGTTCTATATAACTGGTACGCTGCACGTGCATTTTACATCCTTAGCAAGTCATATATATTTTGGTCAGTCATGAGTCGGCCACCCCTAGGAAAGAAACAAAATGTGGGGAATGGGCTTGAGTAAATACATACATACATACATACATACATACATACATACATACATACATATAATATTATTTAAGAATATTGTCCTTTCCCTTTTTTGAAAGAAACAAATATCAGTTCTGATTGACTGATCGCTGTATCCTGCTGTCCTTTCTGCCTGTGATATGTATGATCGTATCTATGCTTCCATCACTTCTGCTGCCGGTGAAAGGATTAAGGGGGGTCACCGGCTTTTTTTCTTTTTCTCTCCTTTTCTCTCTTTCTCTGGCTTGCATCCATTTAGCCCCATTCAGCCAACTGTTTTAAGACGTTTAATCGACGTTCCAGGTCGATTTCTTCCTGGCGAGCGACAGCGAGCCAGCATTGTGTGGAGAAATCCGGCTTCGCCGGAGACATTTTTCTATCGAAAAATGTACAAATTTAGTTTGCTGTAAAACAAAAATATATATATGCTGGCTAGCTACCGCTCGCCAGAAAAATATTGACACCTGGATGGGGGTAAACGTCTTAAAACAGTAGGCTGAATGGGGCCGAATGGGTAAAAGCCAAAGAGAGAGTGAGAGAACGAGAAAACAGCGAGGTGGGGTCCCTTACTCCACACAGTGTTGTGTTAACGTAGAACCTAGACTGATCGAATCTACGTTCGATTTTCGTCATTCTTGTTTCTTTTCATGTCTTCAATCGGAATGTAGCCAATGTGGTCTTTAGGGTCATAACATATGTTGATTGACTGTCAGATGTATGTGATAGCTTATGGCAAACATATAAACCACTTATTGTCATAAGTTGCTTCGGTTTTGATGGATAGTTGTTGCTATCCAATGAGTTAATGGGAACTATAACCCTTATAATATGTATGTCAATATATTATTTGGGAACACTGTGAGAGAGTATTTCATAACAAGTATCTTTGTGTACAACAGTGGCGTTCGCCTTTCGCTCTGAGCGTCACCCCAGCCCTTTCATTACCCACAAGTCCGTCAGTCTCCGATACGTCCTAACCCATCCCTCTCCCGATATTATAGAGATCAGTATCGAAATATCCAGTTACCAGCGCTACCTTCATGACGTTGCGTGAACTGCGGGGCGTCTCTCCTTGCACCCTCACTTAACAAGTCTCTCAATGTCAGTTACTTAGCCCGGGAAGTATTATTAGAAGAGATCAAATCATGATCTCGTCAGCCAGAGAGCCCAGCCTTAAAGCCTAATTGACAGTGGTTCGGTAATTATACCCCGGCTACTGACAGAGTGACAGACACACCTTCGGGTTAAAGCGAAATAGTATCGTGTGCCTCACTACCGGCCACCTTCCCTGAGGTACTCACATGCTCCAGTTCCAATAAATATATATATATATACACAGTTCTAGTAAGCTTATGTGTTCAAATAATAACACATAAATGGTAGAAATAATAAATATGTGCATAATATCAGTTACAAGGAAGTATTCAATGTTCACGTAAGATTTTCGAAACAAATGTTTGGTTACTTTTATCAGCAAGTGAACTTGAAAGTAGATGACATATATTATTTTAATATTTTTGCTATATCATTTGGAAGGGCCTCAAACCCGGATCAGTAGCTTAGCAGTCCAACACCAAACCAACTAGACCACCGAAAAACTGCTAGATCGAACTTGCGAATAGAAGTTGTGGGAAAACACGTTGGTGTGACATCGTCTTGAAGATAGCCTCAGAAGATGAGAGGATCAGTCAGTCTCAGGGTGTTGGTCATTGTGATGAATACACAACAACAAATCCTCACCGTCATCCACCTAGGGCATGTTTGTGAGTGAGAAGTGCATTGCTCCTTATTTATGGCCTGTTTAATGTGACTTGCATATAGTACACGAATTAACGCTATGTCTGTATATTAAATTATAATTATATATGCATGTACATCTGTATATAAACACACACACACACACACACACACACACACACACATATATACACACTACATTAAGTCTCTGGGTTCTAGTCGTTTGGCTCTGGTAACGACCGTTCAAGCTCGCTGCCTGTAGAAGAAGCTTCTGCCCATAAAAAAAGTAGATATGGTCCAGTATACTTATGTCATCTGTAGAGTCCCAGTTATAACAAATGTCGGTTAATTTAAGACACATTGAAGCATACCAAGTTTTATATGTAAGTTGCAGTGAGCGCCCCTATATGTCTCTAGTTATCATGCACAGGGAGGGACAGACAGGTGGAGGATGAGATGAGACAGCCAGTCAGGAGAGATGGACGACCTCTCATATAGGAGGACCCCAGATAGCGATGTGCGGGGCTGCAATTAGGTCCAAGCAAAAAGGGATAAATATTTGTGGCTAGGATAGAGTTACAGTTGGCCACATAAGTTCTGTTCCTCTCTGTCATCCTATGCATGGATATATGTTGCTCATGATTGAATTATGAAACTAGTTTCTTTTTCAGCAGTTAACCCATCTGATTAGTCAGGTTTTATTTATACTATTTTACTTTCATGCTTAAGATCACGACGAGGAACAAAACTTATGTGGGCAACTGTACGTTCTTCAGAATACTGTAAAAAACGTTATTTCTAAAACTGCATCACTCGTCATTAAATTTGCTTCCAATATGCATGGTTATTTAAGATTAATTCCTTTCAAAATACCTATATATACTGACGACAAGGGTTTTTATCAAATTAATTACTAAATAATATTAAAATTAGTTTCATATGTGGTGTATAACCGTAAACTCGCAAGCTATCGAAAGACATCGATTCATTAGTTAAACAAATGTTCTGGAGTAGAATTTAATAAATCAGAAGAGTTTGCCTTAGGAAATGATAGGATACAGATTTATGGAAATAAGTGCAGAAACACCAGATCGCTAGTTAGATACTAACTCGGATTTGCAATCAAAATGTAAAAGTTGAATCGCTAGGAACAAAAAGCGGCATTAAACCACAAGATCATGTTTGCAGATCGAGAGGAGTGAGATAATAAAAACAAAATGGCTGGGAAGTAGGATAAATACACACATATACTAAAATACAGACAGAGAGAGAGAGAGAGAGAGAGAGAGAGAGAGAGAGAGAGAGAGAGAGAGAGAGAGAGAGAGAGAGAGAGAGAGAGAGAGAGAGAGACACGCATGCTCACACACAAAGGGAGAGAGAGAGAGAGTGTGTGTGGTGTGTGTGTTAGAGAGTGAGAGTGAGTGAGTGAGTGTGTGTTGGCCGCCCACGTCCCTCCCTGCCGCACGGGCGTGGCTCCTTCAGCTTGTAAGACCAGGGATTAAAACCAAAAGATAAATTGATGGGTGCAGCTGGACGCCATCCCCTCTAACACGTCCAGCCCTGGGAAGGTGTTCAGTACATTAATATACAGTATATTGAGGTTTTGGCAATATTGGAGTATTTTATTGGTTCCTTCTTCAGTTCGGAAATTAAATTTTGTATTCTGTTGTACCGTATTGATACTTTCAGAATACCATGGCACTTGCTGTCTTGCTATTGTACCTATTAGAATACGGTTTTATTAAGTTGAGGAAGGATCTGTAGGAGCCTAATGGTTAAATGCGATCAAATGTATTACCGAATTGCTAGAAAACCTTCCAAAGCTCCGCATAATCGTATAGTGACAGGAAATATTACTTCTGTTGACATAGATGACACATATATTACCTAAACAACAGCTTTCATGCAGTGACAATGGTGAATGTTATTCCCCATAATGTATTAGCTTGTACATGCCTATGCCACATACGTCAAGCTAAGTCAAGTTATCTTAGGTTAAGTAGAACATAGACTGCTGCTCGTGTTGGTCAGTATAAGGACCTTCTACATGTGGGCATCTAACTGTTTGTAACATTTCTCAAATGTCACTGTTTTTATTGATTGTACAAATTAGTTTTAAAGATTGATAGACAATAAGCGCAGTACGTAAATTTTCTGATAACATTCAAAACTGTTCAGCTACTTCCAGCACACTAGTTCTGCCCTTTCACATAATTGTCCCACCTCAGTCCCTTGGTTTAGTGATCCGTATAATTATGTGGTTCCCCTGCTGCCGCTGACCTCACTGTTCACTTTCACACCTGCTCATGACCCACCTGGCATCCACCCGTTGTTGACCGCTGGAGAGTTCACACACCTTCAGTAAATCGCAGCTCATATACATTAGTCAGATTAGGAAGAATAAGCTAACCCTTTAAGTACCAGCGACGCGTTTTATATAAGATAAAATCGTCTAATAGTTGCCAGAATATGATAAAAGGGTACGTCCCTGGTACTGCATGGGTTAAGTATTAATTTCTTTAAGCATGTTACTAATATGATGCATGCCCATTAAATAGTGATTCTTCCCTCTACCCTATTCACGGTTTCATGTTTGGCATATGAGCAACTTACAAACTGACTGACTAAGAACATTTCTACTATTCTCAAATACGTAGTTAAAGTAAAGTAAAATACGGTTACTTGAAAACAAATAAAAGATATGCAATGAAATGCTAAAACCACCGACAATTATAACTTTTACGTTCATTAGATAATACGCCATTTAATAGGCAAAGGTGGAAAGCTAATATAATTATCTACATCCACTAGCCATGAAAAGTGCTCAGCTCATCGCAAAAGCACAATATACAACTCACTAAATTAAACTGCATGTACAGCATCTTACCAACAATCGCGAACTCATAGTTTCACCTCGCACTAAACAAGGCAGAAATCCTAAACAATATCCTGTCTCACCACCTCCTTTCAAAATTATTTACTTTTTTCTTACGGACAAATAACACAAGGAGCTTTTCAATTATTACACATAGTTGGGTTAGCTAAGCTTTCCAAGGTATAGTTAGCTAGAACTAGATACGGCTCTCACTAGGCGGCTATATACGATCAATTTTGCACACACTGAGTTTTATCCCCGCACACACAATAACACACCTATTTGTTTCAACACAAACATGCAACCCACACAGATTGTCTTTACACTATTGCCCTCTGAATAAATCTATGAGGGTGACCGGTTGATTGGGCCTGGTGCCAGTTTCTTGCTGTGATCGTAGCTTGATAGTAACTAGAAGGCACACACACACACACACACACACACACACACACACACACACACACATATTTAGTTATTTATAGACATTTATATATATATATATATATACATACAACTATGTAAAGAATGGCTAACTAAAGTATAGCTTGTATTAGGATGGCATGTTTATATGAACAGTATATATCTTCAATTACATATTACTGTACCTGGTTCATGGACTTGACCGCGACCGGGTTTTATTAATATAATATATATTTTATGACTTTGCATCGAATCAACCAAAAGAGTATATAAGTTAACTTAACAGAATATTAGTATATAAGTTAACTTAACAGAATATTAGTATATAAGTTAACTTAACATAATATTAGTATATACATTAACTTAACAGAATATTAGTATATAAGTTAACTTAACAGAATATTAGTATATACGTTAACTTAACAGAATATTAGTCTCGAGACATAATTTTGTTCCTAGACTTTGCACCTCACTTCGCCCAATAGTGGTGTTTGATTTTATCTGCCTAATTATATGGCTAAGACTAATTATTGGAATCCCCTCTTTCTCAAAATTTAATAAGCAATGTCTGAGCTGGTTTGTGTATCTACCAACCGCATCTAGACAATGAACACATTTAAACAATAGACAAAAAGTATTGTTTGTGTTTCTACCAATCGCGTCTAGACAAAAAAAAACAAATTACCATCTGTCTCGCCTCTGTGTTACCCAACTGGTAATTATAACTACCTACAGCGATCGAGTTACTTTACGGGGAGGTGGGTCGTTTTGCTGGTCCCCCCCCCCTTCCCTCCCCCCTTTCTTCCTCATGTTTAGTCCCATTAGTTTTCAGATTTTTTGACGTTCGGACCATTAGCTTGGTCATTTTAAGACCTTTCGCCCTATTTCTTTGTCAATGTTAAGACTTCGTGTCATTAAGGTGTCGATTTTTTCCTGGCGAGCGATAGTGAGCCTGTAATTTAAGAGGAACCGGCCTTCGGCCAGGAAATTTTTCTATCGAAAAATCTACATATTTTTCTTGGAGGAGGGTCTTAGGAGTGTTTTTTAAGCTTGATGGAGGTCTAAGAAGGAAGTCTCCCCTTAACCCGTTCAGTACCAGGGACGTCCTTTTCATCATATTCTGGCAACTATTAGACGACTATATTCAGCTTAGGAAGGACCCCTAGCAATAATTAGACTCCAAACTATCTCAACCAATTCTTTTAACTACCACATATCCTTCCTAAGCTGCATAATATCGTGTAACTATAGCTAGAGTAAAATATAACACACGTCGCTGGTACTCAAAGGGTTAAGTTACACCACCCCTTACCTTCTCCCGGGGATTATTATTATTATATTTCCTCATATTCATTATCGATTTTCTGCCTACCTGAGTTTTGTTGTCCGAATTACCTGTGCCCCTTTTGGTATTACTCCTTGGCATTTACCCAGTGTTACCAAATTGTGACACAAAATACCGCTAGACACCTTCTCAAGAGTTGCTAGAAGGCCGCTAGACAGTAGGCACGTGCCGAAAATCGCTAGAATAATGCCACAATCTCTAGAATATCGCTCAAAATGGCGCAAATCTCCACAATTCCGTTAGAATTCATGTCGCTAGATGTATAAATTTGCCGCTAGATCGAAGTAAAAACCTCTAGATCTAACGGAAAAATAGCTAAATTGGCAAAACTGCATTTACCCCTTTCGCGAACTCCTCTGTTCACCTTTCGCTTTCTCCCGATTCTGATTATTTACCCTCGCACTTCTGTTCTGCATTTTTTCCTGGTTTCAATTTTCTGATAATTCGCTTACACATTTTCTTTCTTCGCCAGAGAAACTTCAACGTCTTTCTACTGGTTTCATTATTTTATATTATTGAATTAATTCATTTATATATTGTTTATTTTGTTTACGTTTGTATGGCTTATATTCTGTCCTTTACGCCTATTCCCTGTTGCACTATGAGTTTTTTCAGTATGCAATATTTTGTTAACAAATTTAAATAACGTTTATCACATTACTATTTGCAAAATGCTGTATTTTGTTATCATTATAGTAATTGAATTTCAATTATCGCTTTAGGATCCCACCTTATTGCGTGATGTCATGCTGCCTCTTTCTTCCAATGCGGTGTGGGCATCATAATATCTTACTATAGTCCATTCATCATAGGTAGGCCAGAAACTGTAACCCCTATTTTTTTGTAAATAAAGAAGGGCTAGAGCAAATGAGCTGTAAATTTCCACACCCATTCCCCATCAGACTTCAATGGTACAAATACTAGCTCGATTACTCTAACAATGTTTTTGTTAAAGAGGTTAGTGGTCAATAATTTTAGTCTACTTATAATGAATAGGGTATAGTAAATCATATAGTACAATGGACACCGTTTCGCGATGCTATATAATATATATGAATATATTTATGAAAACTACTGTCTTGTTATTACACTATGTACTTCTAAGTTTGAAACTCTTCTAACTGTTGTCGATCCTATCTCGACATACGGGACCTCTCGTATTTGTGAATAACTTAATACATTTAGATATAAGTATAGTAAAAGCAAGTAGCAATATGCAATCGGTCGCTTTTAAATTTCGGACGACAACAACTGCTCAAAGTATAGAATTACCGATAGTCATTTAAATACACAGTGAATATATATATATATATTTGCACACACATATATATATATATATATATATATATATATATATATATTGGTTGTATGCATGCTGTGTTATTATCATCACATACTCAAATTGTTGTATTATCTGAAACATTATCGATATTGACATTATATACAACATCGTATCTCAAAGTTTAAAGGTGATCAAAAGGAATGCTAACCATGACATTTATGAAAGTTTATTGTATATTTAGTAATTCCTGAACGTTTTCAAATGATTGCATTGAATAATATTGTCCTGTCTTTAACTAATTATTATATCATGCATAAGAGTTTAATGACATACAATTACAAGCAGTTATATGACGTGTAATGACTCTTGCATGATAGACCGCTCGTCTAATCATATAACATATTTATTATTTGAGTTTGAGTCTTCTTTTCCTCGGCTAATCTTATAACTGTCTTATAGCCATGAAAGTATTACCTCATATATTTTATTTGCATCTTTAGTATTGGTTTCTGAAGTTCTGTAGGTCATTTCGATCAGCCCCATTATTTGTTTACAGCCCCATCGTCATGTCATCCAAGGCAGCAATGTCCGAGCCCACACCCGCCGACTCTACCTCGTTACTAACTTTATATTGTTGACTACGTCTTGCTACATCCCCAACCCCCTCAATATATTATGTTACTTCTTATTCCCCGCTCCCCATCCTCGATAATTGTGTCTGTTGCCTCCAGAAACGTGGTGGCCCAGGGTTGTGGGAAGAATCTGGGGCTGACCGGGGGAACGTGCTGGAGGTGTGGAGTTACACAGAGTTACACAGAGTTACACATATACTCAGACCACGCAGACCTTTCGGTCCCTACTAGGTGATCCGGCCTTAATACTACTAGACAGGGACAGATTATGGCAAACAAATATGACAACAAAAGTCGAAGGCTCTCTCCAGCAAAACAAAAATTGGAGGAGGAAGTGGCCCAGGGTAGTGTGGAAAATGTGAGGCTGACTGGTAGAACGTGGTGTAGGTGTGGAGGGGGATGTGGTCCAGGGTAGTGTGGAGAGTGTGGTGGAACGTGGTGTAGGTGTGGAGGAGGATGTGGTCCAGGGTAGTGTGGAGAGTGTGGTGGTGACTGGTGGAACGTGGTGTAGGTGTGGAGGAGGATGTGGTCCAGGGTAGTGTGGAGAGTGTGGTGGTGACTGGTGGAACGTGGTGTAGGTGTGGAGGAGGATGTGGTCCAGGGTAGTGTGGAGAGTGTGGTGGTGACTGGTGGAACGTGGTGTAGGTGTGGAGGAGGATGTGGTCCAGGGTAGTGTGGAGAGTGTGGTGGTGACTGGTGGAACGTGGTGTAGGTGTGGAGGAGGATGTGGTCCAGGCTAGTGTGGAGAGCACCTTATTACCAAAAAGATATAAACAAGCTAGAACGAGTTCAACGTAGAGTTACCAAAATGATACCTAGCCTAAAGAACAAACCATACGAAGAGCGTCTTAGAAAATTAACTCTATTTCCTTTAACCCAGCGCAGATTAAGAGGTGACTTAATTCAAGTGTTCAAAATCATCAAAGGCATCGACAATATGAACTGTAGTAAGTACTTCACTATCGACCAATCTAATTACACGTGGGGAAACGGTTGCAAAATTATTGGTAAAGCTTTTTACTCACACGAATCTAAGAATTTCTTCTTCAATCGAGTTGTCAACTTGTGGAATGGGTTTCCCCGAGACGTTATAGACTGCAGCACCGTTGATTAATTTAAACTCCGCCTAGACAAATATCTCGCATCAAACCCGCGACTGACTGCGTGTGTAAATTAATAACTTTATTTTATCCTCCCCTCAGTTACTAACCCATCCGTCCCCTACTAACTTCCTAATCCTGCCACGGATATTAGTTCCCTTTCCAATGTTCCCTTACCCACTCTAAACCACAGTTTGGACACTTGATCCTCAGTGTTTTGGAGGACAAGCAGCCTAGAAGGGTCACTAGACCTGTTGTGGCTTGATTTCCTTTGTACTCCTGAGAGAGTGTGAGGCTGACCGGTAGAACGTGTTGTAGGTGTGGAGGAGGATGTGGCCCAGGGTAGTGTGGAGAGTGTGAGGCTGACCGGTAGAACGTGCTGTAGGTGTGGAGGAGGATGTGGGCCAGGGTAGTGTGGAGAGTGTGGGGCTGCACCGGTAGAATGTGGTGTAGGTGTGGAGGAGGATGTGGCCCAGGGTAGTATGGAGAGTGTGGGGCTGCACCGGTAGAATGTGGTGTAGGTGTGGAGGAGGATGTGGTCCAGGGTAGTGTGGTAGAGTATATGGTGGTGACCGGTAGAACGTGGTGTAGGTGTGGATGAGGATGTGGGCCAGGGTAGTGTGGAGAGTGTGGGGCTGCACCGGTAGAATGTGGTGTAGGTGTGGATGAGGATGTGGGCCAGGGTAGTGTAGGTGTGGATGAGGATGTGGGCCAGGGTAGTGTGGAGAGTGTGGGGCTGCACCGGTAGAATGAGGGGTAGGTGTGGAATAGGATGTGGCCCAGGGTAGTATGGAGAGTGTGGGGCTGCACCGGTAGAATGTGGTGTAGGTGTGGAGGAGGATGTGGTCCAGGGTAGTGTGGTAGAGTATATGGTGGTGACCGGTAGAACGTGGTGTAGGTGTGGTAGAGGATGTGGGGCTGACCGGTAGAACGTGTTGTAGGTTTGTGATAAGGAGTTGCTGGAATTCCTGTTTAATTTGTTTGGCTTCCCTTGCTGTTTCTGTTTGTTTCTCACCTACACAGAGATTAATCCAGCTAACTCTCACAAGCACCTAAACCCCCTATTCATTTCACTACACTAAACAAACCCACCACACTTCTTTCCAATACACCAACAAAGAAACAAAGAAAACACTTCTCAACTTTTGAGGAAACACTTTATTTGGGGAAGCTTTTTATTTTGTCTTCTTCATAAAAAAAAAGGTAGCGGGGAGAGTCTGGGGCCGACCGGTAGAACGTGCTGTAGGTGTGGAGGAGGATACCTTGGGACTAAAGAGACGGGTACAATGATTAATTGAGGAAAATGGTAAAGATGGCAGAGAAACCGAATGAATATCTTGCTTGGTTTGTGTATTGTTAAGTCTGGATCCAAATGTTCATGTGATTAGGCTTGAACTGATTAATTACATCAACATTATAATTATGTTTGTCTATTCGATATGTTATTCGAGCTCGCCCACACGCACAAACCCGAGCGTGTATACTCACACAAACACGAGCGTGTATACTCACACAAACACGAGCGTGTATACTCGCACAAACACGAGCGAGTATACTCACACAAACACGAGCGTGTATACTCGCACAAACACGAGCGTGTATACTCACACAAACACGAGCGTGTATACTCACACAAACACGAGCGTGTATACTCACACAAACACGCGTGTGCACGCGCACGTATACAAAAACAGACACTTTAGGCCTTCAGTACAGAATCGAAAGAAAATCATAGTAAAAGTTATGTTTTGTATTTAATCTATATTTTATTAATTTCACCCGAACACCAAACACTTGCGATGAAATTAATGAAAGTATATATGTGATCCACCGGGATTCGAACCTGGATTATCACACACAGATTTGTAAACACTCTAACCATTACACCACCAAGACGGTTAAAGGTTTATGCACAAGCCTACGACTTATTATCCATTCTGGAAAGTGGATATTAATCTAATCATGTACATATTCCTAACCGCTCTATGGTAGCCTAATGTTTAATTAAGTGAGAGGACAGAATATTCATGGGGCACAGATCATATAGACCAGCCTCGCTACGAAATATCGATGAACCTACTAATAATCTATATTTGATTAATTTCACCCCATTCAGTACCAGGTACGTCCTTTTCATCAAATTCTGGCAACTATTAGACGATTGTATTCAGCTTAGGAAGGACTTCTAGCTATAATAAGGCTTCAGACTAACTCAGCCAACCTTTATAACTACCACAGATCTTTCTTAAGCTGTATATAATATCACTTGAATATAGCTAGAATAAAATATAGCCCACGTCGCTTACAACACATGTTTGTATTTGTCGACTATATTGTTGCTTTAGCAACTTTCACATAATTGGATTTCGTCAAAGCGAATGTACTGCAATCAGAGTGGTAACCCCTTCTGTACCGGTGACGTCTTGTTCGTTTTATTGTAACTCTATTTAGACGATTTTGTGTAGCTAAAGGAGGATCTGTGGTAGTAAAAAGGATTAAGTGAGATAGTTCGAAACCTGTTAATTGCTGGAGGCCCTTTTTAAACTTCACAAAATCATCTAATAGTAGCCAGAATAAAGTTAAAATACGAAGCCGGTACAGAAGGGGCTAATGCAATTCCTTGATGAAAACGTCTCACATATTTGACATTAGCATAAAAGTAATACCTTTTTTATAGTCGCCTCAATTTAACCAGTTTTTTTTTTTTTTTTTTTTTTTTATGTGGAGACCAGTTCTCTGCCGGTCGGTTTTTTATGTCTCCAGGCCTCAAGTTTTTATCACAGCACACGCTCCACATATATAGAGGCCCGATAGTAACAGTGAATGGCCAGCCTCCGCCATATTGGTGCCACTGGTGTCATTACAATCTCTACTTTTAACCCCTGGAGGAATATAACGCGTTTTGACAGATTATTCTGGCTATTAAAAAGCGATTTTAATAGCTTTGGAAGACCCTCTAGGTGTCAAAGCGTGTCAAAACTACCCCTCTTACTCCCACAATTCCTTGCTAACTAAACACAATCGCTTAATGATAGCCAGAATATATCATCATAATCATCATGGGGTTAAATATATATACAGTACATACCTACAATAAACATGGGAAATGCTGATACAGGATAATTATATAGTTTGGACTTGTATCTATATTTTAGTCTACATTATTGAAACGTATTTATCACCATGTTGTTAGAAAATTACAGCCCCAAAATGGCGTCCCAGGAAAAGATTGACCACTGTTTTTTACTCTCTAGCTCGACCCAGGAAGGAACATCACTTGAGCTAAAAGTTTTAGGGAGGGTTAGGGAGGTTGTTTGTATAAGGTATTCTTGTTAAACATGCATGTTCATTATTTTTTAGCACTTACATTTTTTTTTTGCGAAAATTAATTGACTGCTATATTCTCCTAAATGCCCTAAAATAGCACGAGCAACATAATATAGCCACAATAGGATTGAAAGCTTATAAATTTAAGATAGAAAACAAGAACGTACAAAGGAGGACGAGGAACAGCATATTCATTTCTCCTTTCGATACTGTATTTAGGTATTGCATATTGACAATGTGAAACGAGAAAAGTTTGGGTAAGGAACACCAACTAGATCTCCCAGTTAAAAATAAAATGTCGAGAGAGAGAGAGAGGGGGGGGGGGGAAGTCATTGAAATTATGCGGAAAATGTATAGAGACACAAGGCATGACATAGCTAAACAAAAGATAAGAGGGAAGTAAGACCAGGGCAGAAAAGAGAAAGGGAGAGTTCAAATAAACGAAGAGAAAGAAGGGAAGGAAAGGATAAGATGACAGAAAGCATAGAGCACTGTAAACAATAAAGAACAAAAAGAGAGAGAAAGGAAGAAAAGATAGCAGCAGAAAGGAAGAACGATGCGCTAAGATTGGTGAGAGGAGTGTCAATAGGGAAGGGAAGAGGGAACACAATATAATAGGAAATAGAACAAAACACATACGAAAAGAGGAGTGTGAAGTGAAAAATAAGATGAGAATGAGCTAAGAAGGGGCAGAGGAGGGGGCGCAAAGAAGGGAAGAACGAAAAAGGGAAGATATAGAGATGAAAACATAATGAAAAAGTACAGGAAACGAAGCGCACGAAGTAAAGACAAAAAACACATGTGAGAGAGAGATAAGGGAAGGACCAAATAAAGTGAATGCAGACTAAGAGAAATAAGAACGAAGACGAAAAGGACAAAATGGAGAGCATACCAAAGCAGAACAACAAATAACAAAGAGAAGACTTGAGAATAAATAAAGGATAAAACAAAAGTGATAGCAAAAAAGGAAGTAAGATAGCAAACCGGGGCAAGGCAAGGCAAGGCAAGGGTTAGAGAGGAGAGGGCCAAAAGGAGGGCCCCACACACCAACCCGGGCAGGTCCAGTGGCCACTTTCACCCACCACCAACATCACTTGGGCACGCGCGGGGCACTACCAAGGGGGGCAGGGGGTAAGAGGAACGGGCGAACGAAAGGGGTGCTTGCTGGTGGAGTGGTTAGAGTGAGTTGTACATTGCTCAGGGGGTAAGGGGTGAAGGTACACGAAGGGGGCGCTTGTTGGTGCAGTAGTTAGAGTGAGCTGTACATTGCTCAGGGGGTAAGATATGCAGGTATACTGGTGGAGTGGCTAGATTGAGATGTACAGTCATGAGCCATTATACCTGTACATTCATTTGAATTTGTGAATTTTTAAAGCCAATTTTTGAAGCCTCTGGGATATAGCAGAACATTGGATTGTGTCGCTTGGGTTAGATACAGATTCAAGGGTATGTACAGATATTATGGCTAATGACATTGCTCAGGGGGTAAGAGGGCCAAGAAAACAAAGGGGATGCTAGCTGGTAGACGGGTTAGAGCAGGTTGTACATTGGGTCAGAGTTCGAAACCACTCTTGGCCAGTCAAGTTAGTAAGATGGATAATCACAGGTCAATTCCAAGTCAACATCAACAAATATCATAAGCCACTACCACAATCTTCTGTTTCACCTATTGTACGGTCGCGCTAATAAGTCATGTCCCAGCTGTCATTACGTTTAGCTCTTTCTGTGCTGTATTAATGTCTGTCAGATGTTGAATAGGGCGGGTAAGTGTAGGAACATGTTTGTACATTTCACTCGATATGAAAAAACGAAGCTTAGATATTGCCGATACCAATTATTGATCACAACATACTGGGTGCCGAGAATTGACTTATTAGCGCGACTGTACCTTGTCTCTTTTCAAACCCAGAGGATCTAACTTTCTTCGTCAAAAAGGAAGAAAGCTATTTGATGAGTTAAAGCACCACTGTTTTGGTCCGGGTTGAGTAGTGTAGTAGTTTCGAAAATTTGCTCTAGGATGATTGAATATGTGCGACGTACTATCGTTGTGTATATACTCAGACCTTGACAACAAACACATAACCTAAGCCAAACCACTAACTATTACAACTATTATCGTTTGTTTCATCTCAGAAGGTGGCTACTCGATGGTTTATGGGTTAGAGCTCTGCAATGTCAATGTTATTTTCACACACACACACACCAAACACACACACACACACACACACACACACACACACACACATTTATTTATTACGTCATACTCCCAGGTTTTGTAACTAGCCGAAATGTATTGTTCGCTATCTCTCTGGTTGTTAATTGAAATCGCAAAGCCCCTTGGTATTAACACATCCTGCCTGCCTTTCACCTGCTCCTTATCAGACCAGCGTAACCAAGCCGTCATTAAAGGAAGGCAATGGTCTCAGATATGATCTTCATGCAGAATTCCAATCTAGAGAGATCGAATTCTGAGAAATACATGTGGATAGATGCATTTATATAGGCTTAGAATTATATAGATACAGAGACAGATCTCACGCATATAATTTGTTCACAGTCTTTATTCGCATACAGTATGTACAGTATATAATTATACTGTATATATATGTATATATATATATATATATATATATATTAAAATTAGCAGGTCAAATTTAACATTAGAAAACCAAGCTTTCTTGTATTCTCTCAAGACATGTTCAGGGTGATACATATATATATATTGAGAATATATCACAAATACACGTGAGCCACTAAATGTTTCTAGTCTCTCAGTGGGGATCCAACCATCGACCATCAGGACGATAGCCGACGCTTTAATCAATTGCACCACGGCAGTCTAAAAGACACTCAGCCTTCTATCCTATTTATATAAAAGGGAGAAGGGAAACCCACTAGGCGAATATATTTCAATTCAAACCTAGTTGTAGGATCCAAATTTCCAGAATACCATACACGGATTTTTGAGTGTCCCGACGCAACTCGGGTCGATATTGATTTCATTTAATTCTAACCCCCAAAGCATGAGAGTTACAAATATTGAGAATATATCACAAATACACGTGAGCCACTAAATGTTTCTAGTCTCTCAGTGGGGATCGAACCATCGACCATCAGGACGATAGCCGACGCTTTAATCAATTACACCACGGCAGTCTAAAAGACACTCAGCCTTCTATCCTATTTATGTTAGGGAGAAGGGAAACCCACTAGGCGAATATATTTCAATTCAAACCTAGTTGTAGGATCCATATTTCCAGAATACCATACACGGATTTTTGAGTGTCCCGACGCAACTCGGGTCGATATTGATTTAATTTAATTCTAACCCACAAAGCATGAGAGTTACAAATATTGAGAATATATCACAAATACACGTGAGCCACTAAATGTTTCTAGTCTCTCAGTGGGGATCGAACCATCGACCATCAGGACGATAGCCGACGCTTTAATTAATTACACCACGGCAGTCTAAAAGACACTCAGCCTTCTATCCTATTTATGTTAGGGAGAAGGGAAACCCACTAGGCGAATATATTTCAATTCAAACCTAGTTGTAGGATCCATATTTCCAGAATACCATACACGGATTTTTGAGTGTCCCGACGCAACTCGGGTCGATATTGATTTCATTAAATTCTAACCCACAAAGCATGAGAGTTACAAATATTGAGAATATATCACAAATACACGTGAGCCACTAAATGTTTCTAGTCTCTCAGTGTTTGTGATATATTCTCAATATTTGTAACTCTCATGCTTTGTGGGTTAGAATTAAATGAAATCAATATCGACCCGAGTTGCGTCGGGACACTCAAAAATCCGTGTATGGTATTCTGGAAATATGGATCCTCAACTAGGTTTGAATTGAAATATATTCGCCTAGTGGGTTTCCCTTCTCCCTAACATAAATAGGATAGAAGGCTGAGTGTCTTTTAGACTGCCGTGGTGTAATTGATTAAAGCGTCGGCTATCGTCCTGATGGTCGATGGTTCGATCCCCACTGAGAGACTAGAAACATTTAGTGGCTCACGTGTATTTGTGATATATTCTCAATATTTGTAACTCTCATGCTTTGTGGGTTAGAATTAAATGAAATCAATATCGACCCGAGTTGCGTCGGGACACTCAAAAATCCGTGTATGGTATTCTGGAAATATGGATCCTACAACTAGGTTTGAATTGAAATATATTCGCCTAGTGGGTTTCCCTTCTCCCTAACATAAATAGGATAGAAGGCTGAGTGTCTTTTAGACTACCGTGGTGTAATTGATTAAAGCGTCGGCTATCGTCCTGATGGTCGATGGTTCGATCCCCACTGAGAGACTAGAAACATTTAGTGGCTCACGTGTATTTGTGATATATTCTCAATATTTGTAACTCTCATGCTTTGTGGGTTAGAATTAAATGAAATCAATATCGACCCGAGTTGCGTCGGGACACTCAAAAATCCGTGTATGGTATTCTGGAAATATGGATCCTACAACTAGGTTTGAATTGAAATATATTCGCCTAGTGGGTTTCCCTTCTCCCTAACATAAATAGGATAGAAGGCTGAGTGTCTTTTTGACTGCCGTGGTGTAATTGATTAAAGCGTCGGCTATCGTCCTGATGGTCGATGGTTCGATCCCCACTGAGAGACTAGAAATATATATATATATATATATATATATATATATATATATATATATATACAGAATATATACCAGTATAATTATATATCTATATATATATATATATATATATATGAACAAGATATATTGTTTAATCCCATCGTGACTTTAATGGCGAAAACTATCTTTAACTCCCTTTTCCTGTCATCGCCTGTACATGTTCCTCCTCCACTATCACCATCACCCTTCCCTTTCTCTTCATTGTCTCAAAGTTTCCCCTTGTGCCCCTCCCTCCCTCGTGTTGGCCATTCATTCTCAGGGATGGCTATTCAATATCAGCCTCTGTTATTTCCCAAGCGAGGCTCCCGTGAACCATGATGCCGTCCTGTTGGTCCTTATCGTGAACGGTGTAAATGTTGTTATTCTTGTTGGTCTTTCGTAAGGGTTGGCTATCGTTCTGACCTCCGACCTCTGTCCGTAGTGCCACTCTGCTGCCCCCGTCTGTTGGGAGAATGTAGCAAACACCTTCACAATATGCATCGAGTTACCACTCAACTGTCATGAACATGAAATTTGTATTACATTAAATATGAATTTTGTCGTATGTTGTGATCTGCCGGGCTTCACGAGTTCTAATATGAAAATTACAATGAAGCAAAAACTGTTGTTGTTGTTGTTGTTGTTGCTGTTCCCCAAGTTGCCTGGCCGAACAGCCCCAAGGCCCCGAGCAAGGCCAAGGCCATAACCGAGCGCCCCCACAGAAACCTCCCTGCCGACCACAATAAAGCCTGGGTGACCGAAGCCACTCCATGGCGGGGAGCTGGGGAGGGTGAGGAAATGCCCGGGAAACCAAAGCCCCACCCAGGGCCCTGTGCCCCTCAGCAATTATGAAGAGAAACTTGAGGGGCAAAGGAAAAATGTGACGCTTTGGCTTCCAATCTTGGTAGATTGGGAGGTCAATCCACGGAAGAGACGCCGTCGCTTGAGATCTAGAAAATATATAAGTAAAAGGAACAGTCAGAGTAAGCTATGGGTATGGCAGAGATCGCTCAGTTCTCACTCTGATAGACCAGCCCATCACCAGTAATGTTATAATACATTACAACCTAAAGACTTCAGTAACATGTTTTTGAGGTGCCAAGTATTGTTAGTGTTTGTCAAACCACGGACATAGAATAGTAGGAAGCTTGGGCTTGCTTGGGGAAACAGAAATATTGTTTTAATATTTTAAATAAATTATCGAACATTAATTTGTCGAGTATACAAATATGCATAATACGTACTTGAATCACAATATCTTAATTCTCAATATTCAAATATGTGTTCGCAGCGTATGTGTCATTGTGGATATTTATATATTCACTAACTCATTTTCAACAATCACTGATTTTCATAAGTATTTCATAATTCTCCTTGAAATTGGTAATGCAATATTTTCTTTCTAGTTGATACTGAAAACCACATATCAAATTAACATGTATTAACTCCTGAATACATCAAATTAATCCTTTCCCTGTATATTAGAGTTCCTTTAGTAAAAGAGATGGCCATGTTTGTCTTTGGACGCTATTATTGTGCCTCAATTTTCACTAGGATATCATTTGTTTTTGACCATGCAGAATGTTTATTCTGACACCAAATTATTGTATATAACCCGTACTAATTTTCCCAAATGTATATTATAGTTATGGAGATAATTGAGTCTAAACAGCACCAGTTAAACTTGTGTGTGTTTTTTTTTTTGTTTTTTTTTTTTTTTGTGTGTCAGCAAGTTGATGGCAAAATCGGGAAGCAAGGAATAGCGTGATAAAGAGGTACCTGAAGGTTGGGATGACCAAAGAGTATAAAGTATTATAAATTAACACTTATAATATTGAAAACCCTCACGCTACGGAAGCCAAAATATCACTGGTGTGTATGTGTGTGTGTGTGTGTGTGTATGTGTTATTTATAAACTATTCCCAAACATATTTGTCACTCTAAAGAAGGCTGAAGTTATTTTATCCAGATGAAAAGTGAAATAGTATATCCTGTACCAAATACGATATATATAAATTCCACTCAGTTAACACATTCAGCAACGGTGACGTCCTTTTCATTATATTCTGGCAACAAATAGGCGATTTTAGTAAGCTTAGGAAGAATGTCTCCCAAGTAAAAGGCTGCAGACTATCTTAATTAATTCTTTCAACTGCCATATATCCTTCCTAAGCATCACAAAATCGTCTAAATGTAGTTGCAATCAAATAACATAAACATCACGGATATTGAATGGGGTTAAGCTCTGCCTGTGACGTCATATACATCAAACCCTTCCCCTTGACCTCTGACCTCACCCGCCTAACCTTTCACGCCGCATTCATAGTCCGACATTAGGCAGTATTTATGCCGTCAGTCACTCTTCAGATCTTCAGTCAAACTATTTATCAGATCGTTTGCCCTTTTGAATCTTAAGCAACTTGGTTGATCCCGAGAACTTTCAGTCTTCTACTGTATTTCTCACTTCTCACTTCTCAGCTTGTTCTTTCTCTGTCCAATTACTCTTCTTTCCTATTTTACTCCAGCCATCTGGTTTGGAATCTTCTGAAGGGACTGGAGTTCTTGCAAAGGGGCTCCATTCCTGTCGCTATTCTAGACTTACAGTGTGCTGGCTTAATAATCCATAAGGGCTGAAGTCCTATTTTAATTAACTAACTATGAATCTTCTGTTGTGCATTTTATTAATTTTGCTTTATTTCGCTCATTCCAGCATATATGATGTTCTTCATTCTATTTAATTAATTTGCTGTTTTATTTTATATAAAAGGGAGAAATTAGTTTAAAGAATCTTTTCTAAGCATGCTACTTACTGTCTTGTTTATAGAATATACAAGTTCTGTTCCTCTCTGAGATATTTTTTATGTAAGTAAAACTAGGATACTTGAATTTAGAGTGTAGTATCTTATTCAACAGTCGCATAAAACAGTTAATTAACTACCACATAGCAAGGAAATCTTAATCAAATATAAATATTTTGACTTTCATAAATACAATCTCAGAAAGGAACGGAACTTGCAAGAAGCTGTTCCTGTAGGTTTGAAGATTTAATCTAGTCTATTCTAAATTGAGTCAATGGTGATACTTTCAAGAACTGATTTTGAAGAAACTAACTCTGTTATATGCAACATCAATATTAAAAGAACATTTAGTGATGTACACTGTGACACCTAAGTTTGGTGCAGCAAATGGAAATTGTGTATCCATGTCTATGTTGTAAACTATTATATTTTAAAACATTCTATTAACCCACACTGTACCGGTGACGTCTTATTCATCATATTCTGGCAACTATTACACGATTTAATTCAGCTTAGGAAAGACCTCCAGCAATAACAAGGCTTCAAACTATCTCAACTAAACCTTTTAGCTACCACAGATCCTTCCTAAGCTGCATAATATCGTCTTAATATAGCTAGCATATTATGGAAAAGACGTCGTTGGTACTCAAATGGTTAATTTACCTCGTAGTCGCCGCTTCGTACATGAAAACTAGTATAGTTCTCGCAACCTTTCCTCGTAAGATTTGTTTCCGAGAGAAGGCATCGCATCAATATTGTAACTATTCGCTGCACAGATTCCAATTTGAAAATGTCTGTCATTAAACAGGGGAACCCATTACTAGGCTACTATTGAAAGTGGCTGCGTTTTGTAGTACTACAGAGATAGCACATGGATAGAATATTGGCTAAGAGGTAAATAGCAAAAACATGTATCAACTGATATTCTATCATATTGATATGTTTCACCAGAGTATCTAATCATTGAGAAACAAAAACTGCTTTAGATACTGTCAATTTACTTAATTCCTTTTTACTTACCCATCCCCTCATTTTTAACATATTATAACTCTCTCTCTCTCTCTCTTCATATATATATATATATATATGTATATAATATATATATATATTGTTCCAATCCCCTTCCACCACACACACACACTCTCTCTCTCTCTCTCTCTCTCTCTCTCTCTCTCTCTCTCTCTCTCTCTCTCTCTCTCTCTCTCTCTGTGTGTGTGTGTTGTGTGTGTGTGTGTGTGTGTGTGTGTGTGTGTGTGTGTGTGTTGTGTTTGTGTGTGTGTTTTGTGTGTGTGTGTG
Organism: Paralithodes platypus; assembly: GCA_032716605.1. Lineage (NCBI taxonomy): Eukaryota > Metazoa > Arthropoda > Malacostraca > Decapoda > Lithodidae > Paralithodes > Paralithodes platypus. The sequence goes on from CM064487.1 coordinate 108,285,282, forward strand.
TGTGTGAGAGATAATGTGTGTTTTGTGTGTGTGTGTGTGTGTGTGTGTGTGTGTGTGTGTGTGTGTGTGTGTGTTGTGTGTGTGTGTGTGTGTGTGTGTGTGTGTGTGTGTGTGTGTGTGTGTGTGTGTGTTTGTTTGTGTGTGTGTTGTGTGTGTGTGTGTGTGCTTCCCATCCTGGTGTTAGACTGAAGACTGTAGTGTTTGTTGTAGTGACTCAGCGGGTTTCGGGGTGACCAGTTTCTCTCTCAAGTCTTGGGTCGCCTCTCGCCTCTGTTTGACAGCTCATCTCGCTTTTTTTCTCTTTCTCTCCCTCTCTCTTTGGCTTGTATCCATTCGGCCCCTTTCAGCCTACTGTTTTAGGACGTTTACCCTCATCCAGGTGTCAATATTTTCCTGGCGAGCGGTAGCGAGCCAGCATATATATATTTTTGTGTTGACAGCAAGCTAAATTTGTACATTTTCGATAGAAAAATGTCTCCAGTGAAGCCGGATTTCTCCATACAATGCTGGCTCGCTATCGCTCGCCAGGAAGAAATCGACACCTGGATGGGGATAAACGTCTTAAAACAGTTGGCTGAATGGGGCCGAATGGATACAAGCCAGGGAAAGAGATAAAAGGAGATAAAGATAAACAAAAGCCAGTGACCCCCCTTAACAGCTCATCCAAGACCTTTTGTTGGCTTCATGTGGACAAAAACTGTCTACGGGGAGAATAAGTCATCTTGGTTTTATTAAGGGGAGGCAGACCGTTTTTCTGGACCCACTTCTCCCTAATGCTTAGCCCCACTAGTTTTGAGATTATAAGACGTTTGGCCCATTAGTTTGGCGATTTTAACACCTTTCACCCCATTTCGTTGTTAATTTTAAGAGCTTTCGTGCCATTTCTAGAAATAATGAATGGGGACAAAAGAATCTAGTGTCCTTTAATGCACAGAAAACCAAGTACATTCAATTTTCTAACCGACAGAATCTCACTCTCTCCCATATATTTTTTAATGATGTCAATATGATGTAAATGATGCTGCTTGTTGCCACTTCCCCTAGTATTGACATTCTCGGTGTAACATTAACTACTAACTTGAGCTGGACACATTATGTTAGAAGCATTGCTAAGAATGCCTCTAACAAACTGGGACTCCTGTACAGAGTTCGAGAATTCTTCACTGACGAGCAGTTGGCCGTAATATATAAAAGTCATGTGCGTTCTCAGATGGATTACTGTTCACCTCTGTGGAGTGGAAGTGGAGTGGTTGCATTGAGGCAGTTGGAGAAAATTCAAAATAAAGCTATTAGATTAATCAATAACCCTGCAATCACACAGGACCTTCCTACATAATCCATACGAAGAATAATGCAAGGGATGCAACATCCCTTGCATTATTCTACAGATATTTTCACAGCAATTGTTCCGAGGAAATTGCTTGAATTGTGCCGCCTCTCCACATCTTTCCCCGTAGAACTAGGGCAGCTGAGAGTGCCCATGAATTTACACATTCTCCTCCACAATGCAGAACTTCTGCTTATCAAAATTAATTTATTCCTAGAACTACTACTCTTTGGAATTCACTTCCCTCGAGTTGCTTTCCACAAACTTACAATCTACAAAAGTTTAAATCCAATTGTTACAAACATTTTATGAATGGAGGATGCCTTTAGGCACATGGACCTTTTTGTTTTATCTGTGTTTTTCCTTCCTCCGTTCATTGTCTCTAAAAAAAAAAAAAAAAAAAAAATAGGTGTCGATTATTTCCTGGCGAGCGACAGCGAGCCTGCAATTTTAGGAGGAATCGGCCTTCGGCCGGGACATTATTTTTTCTACCGAAAAATGTACAGATTTATCTTGAAGGGACTCTATTTTTTTTTTTTTCTAAGCTTAATGAAGGTCTAGGGAGGAAACTAAACAAATATATGATTAAATGAATTAATAGACCAAACAAACGGTCAGTCTCCCCTTAACTCCTTCACCACCATGACGCTTTATCACCTTGGGTTCTGGCAAAAAATGAGATGATTTTAAGCTGTTTTCAGGAGGACCTATGTTACTAAGAGGGTTTATTGAGATCGTATTTACCCATCTGAGTCGTATAGGTAGATTATAAACCAGAGAATATCGTCTAATGGTAACCAGAATATAATAACAATTACGTAATAGTGGTCTACTGGGAGAATAACTCATCTTCTATGTTGGTTATATCATAATGTGTTCGAGTTATAAAGGGGGAGGTACTCGCTTTTTCTGGACCCCTTTCTCCCTCATGTTTAGACCCATTAGTTTTGCGATTTTAAGATGTTCGTTCACTAGTTTGGAGATTTTGAGACCTTTCGCGCCATTACTTTGTCAATATTAAGACCTTTCGTGCCGTTTAGGTGTCGATGTAATTTTTTAAGGAACCGGCCTTCGGCCGGGAAATTTGTATATCGAAAAATGTACAAATACAGGTATATCTTGAAAGGGGGTATAGGGGGTGTTTTTTAGAGCTTGGTGGAGGTCTAGCGAGGAAACACAATATTAAATCAATAAATGAATAAGTAGCCCCACCCAAAAAACACTAGCCCCTTAAACTGTTGTGTAGGTACTCTTACTATTATATACTTTTCTCCACTGATCGTCAATGTGTTTTTTGTTTCTTCATTTGTTGCTGCTTAACAATAAATAATTGAACCAAGTTGGTAAATGCTCCTTCTACAATATGATGATAACAAAGTTGCTTCAATTAACTCTATCGAACCTTAATATTTATTCTTTATGCCAGTTACTGCCGTAAGATTGTGTTCAGCTTAGATAAAGACCTTCCGTAATCTATGCAAAGTACATGCTAAGTGACGATTAGTTAATATTATCTACCTGAAGGCATACCACATGGCTGCTCCCATAATGCAGTTGGCATGTAATACCAATATACGGCTCTGTATACGAGGATCCATATTTGACAAACGTCAACTTCAATATATAGTTTTTACCGAACAAAGTATATAGAATTTATCTTTTCAGGTGGTTTGGACCATCTAGTACTCATGATATAAACAGTTAAACAATACTGTTTATTAGATATATATAGTATTCGTTATTTGTGTAAGTAATACTAGAGCAAAACACTTAAGGGGAGATTTCCACTTGAGGGACTTTTTTTGTTTACTCCTTTCTCCCTCATGTTTAGCCCCATTGCTTTTCTAATTTTAAGACGTTCGCCCCATTATTTTGACGATTTTAAGAACTTTCGACCCATTTCTGTCAATTTTAAGACCTTTCGTGCCATTTAGGTGTCGATTTTATCCTGGCGAGCGATAGCGAGCCTGTAATATAAGAGGAACCGGCTTTCAGCCGGGACATTTTTCTACCGAAAATGTACAAATTTATCTTGAAAGAGGGTCAAGGGGGTGAAATTTTAAGATTGCTGGAGGAGTAGAAAACAAACTAAAAACCTCCCCTTAAGGGGCTAGTGCTTGTTTTTTGGGGAATACTTATTCATCTATTTATTTAATTTTGAGTTTCCTCGCTAGTCCTCCATCAAGCTTAAAAAACACCCCCATGCCCCTTTTCAAGATATATTTGTACATTTTTCGGTAAAAAAATGTCCCGGCCGAAGGTCGATTCCTTCAAACATTAAATCGACACCTAAACGGCACGAAAGGTCTTAATATTGACAAAATAATGGAGCAAAAGGTTTCAAAATCGCAAAACTGGTGAACGAACGTATTAAAATCCCAAAACTAATGGGTCTAAACATAAGGGAGAAGGGGGTCCATAAAAAGCTAATATATACCTCCCCCTTTATGTTAGTTGTTGGGAACTACGCATAATAGGACATTGTTTGGAACTACGCATAATAGGACATTGTTTGGAACTACGCATAATAGGACATTGTTTGGAACTACGCATAATAGGACATTGTTTGGAACTACGCATAATAGGACATTGTTTGGAACTACGCATAATAGGACATTTTCATGATGCAACCAAGTTTTGACCTTTGACTATCCCTTATGACCTTGTCCATCACTGATCAACATAAGGACATTACCTTTGTAAGACCAAGCCATTGCCTTAAAAATATAGCCACCAAGTACAATGTCATTATCCTTCTCTGATGAAATAGTGACCCAAAGCTCCGGCTTCAGCTATAGGTAGTGCCAACGAACTTGACAGTAATCTTGACCCCTGACCTCTCTGTATAACTCAAAAGGGCCTAGAGCAAACTGGCTGTAAATATCCACACATATTTCCTGGTGGACTCTTCCCAAATTATAGAAACGTCAGCCCGATTGCTTTCATTAATTTTGAGTTTGATTAGACGATTGCATTTACTTTAAGATGAAATAATGGCAGTCAAGAGTTGTAATTGAAGTAAACACATATAGATAATAGTATTAAGGGGAGATCTCCACTTAAGGGATTTTTTTCTTTGCCCCCTTCTCCCTCATGTTTAGCCCCATTTCTTTTGAGATTTTAAGACGTTAGCCCCATTACTATGGCGATTTTAAGAACTTTCACCCAATTTATGTCACTTTTAAGACCTTTCGTCCCATTTAGGTGTCTATTTTTCCTGGCGAGCGATAGCGAGCCTGCAATTTAAGAGGAATCGGCCTTCGGCCGGGACATTTTTCTACCGAAAAATGTACAAATTTATCTTAAAAGGGGGTCAAGGGGGTGTAATTTCAAGCCTGCTGGAGGAGTAGGAAACAAACTAAAAACCTCCCCTTAACGCAATGCATGCACATACAACTCTCTTCTTTTTGCAGTAATTATCGCGAAGTATATGTTGCTTTAGAACCGATTATTAATATATGACGGTGTAATATTAATCCAGTCTCCTGATGTACAAGGGACCATAAATAGTACTAAATTGTATTATTTGTATGCGGTTTGACCCACTTCGCTAAATTCTCCATCTATCCATGTATTGTATCTAAAATTGTACTATGGTGTATTCAATATAATTTATTGCATGTGAATCGTGTGTCTATAATGCCACCTTGCCAAAATATTTTCTAACATGAATTGCATTATTATTATTATCAAGCAAATTATTAGCACTTGAACGTTGCAAATTACCCTTTCTTTCGTATGTTTAACGCAAAACGTGACCAATATATCTCCCTAATGGTTATCAAGGAAGACAAGTAAAGGTAAGTTTCGTGCAGCAACTAACTGTTTATGAATGTTAAATACACAGTGAGAGATGCCATAAAAGGTTTAATCATGTAATCAATCGCCTGAGCCCTTAAGGGGACCCACCTCGCTTGTTTCTCTTTCTCTCCCTCTCACTTTGGCTTGTATCCATTTGGCCCCATTCATCCTACTGTTTTAAGACGTTTTCCCCCTTCCAGGTGTCAATATTTTCCTGGTGAGCGGTAGCAAGCCAGCTCATATATATTTATATTTTGACAGCAAGCAATATTTCTACATTTTTCGATGGAAAAATTTCTCCGGCGAAGCCGGATTTCTCTATATAATGTTGGCTCGCTTTCGCTCGCCAGGAAGAAATTGACACCTAATGGGGATAAACGTCTTAAAACAGTTAGCTGAATAGGGCCGAATGGATGCAAGCCAGGGAAAGAGAGAAAAGGAGAGAAATAAAACAAAAGCCGGTGACCCCCCTTAACTAGTAATTATCAGTGATGCCAGAGGTGATTATTGGTGCTGTTGCTGCTGTGTAATGCTAAGATAGGTCATAATTAATACCAGGCATGAATGATTTATGAATTTGTACTCAATTTGTATGTCTGTTCATAAAGCTTGTTAAGTAGCTGATTAGCTATATACAAACTTTTATCTGTCTCTGTATACTCGCTTTATAGTGGGGAAATAATTGAATTTGGGGATTACATGATATTCTTAAGAATTAATGTTTGCAATGCATGCAACCTTAGCTTGAATAGTGTAGATCTTGCGTTTTACACAAAACATAGTGGACCTATAATCTTAAACTCACGGAAATCATGATCTAATCAGAGACCTGAGTACGACACACTACAATTATGAATTAACATTAAAGAAAATGCTATGATTTACTGATGAACAATACGTTTACATATCTAAGACATTTTCCATATGCATAGATAATAACATTTTGTAAATTGTTAGTTACACTGGTGAACATGCACGGTACACGGTATAAACACATAATTGTTAGTTACACTGGTGAACATGCACGGTACACGGTATAAACACATAATTGTTAGTTACACTGGTGAACATGCACGGTACACGGTATAAACGCATAATTGTTAGTTACACTGGTGAACATGCACGGTACACGGTATAAACACATAATTGTTAGTTACACTGGTGAACATACACGGTATAAACACATAATTGTTAGTTACACTGGTGAACATGCACGGTACACGGTATAAACACATAATTGTTACTTACACTGGTGAACATGCACGGTACACGGTATAAACACATAATTGTTAGTTACACTGGTGAACATGCACGGTACACGGTATAAACGCATAATTGTTAGTTACACTGGTGAACATGCACGGTATACGGTATAAACACATATTTTCATTAAGCCGGTATCACACGAGAGCTTTAAAAGTCAATATTCGATAATCAACATTTGTCTGGCAACATTTCTGGAATATTTTGCATTGGTATCGGAAACTAACGGATGATAGATGAATTTACGTAAAAGAAATATTGTAAATGTTGACCTCATATGCTGCCCGACCAGTGTTGAGGATAAATGTTGAGGGAAAAAGCGTTCGTGTGATACCTACTGACCACGTATCTAACTCGTCCATGGCCCCCACCAGTAATGATCAGCTGAGGTATGTGTGTATGTTAATATATGTTTCGTCCTTGGCGGGCCGACCTTGCTCTTCCGCCCTACCTCGCCCAACATACACCAAGGAGGGGGCCGAGTCTGTGTTTGTTTGTGCTTGTATTTTCAGTTGAGTGTAGTTTTATATATGTTTTTGTAAGTGTGGTGGTGTTTCTACGTTACTTTGTTTTGGGGGTGTGCTGGGTGTGTTTATGTGAATGGGTATGTTGTGTGTGTTTGTAGCGTTTAGGTTGGGTTTTTAGTTGTGTCGGCTTACGTGGTTGTTATCGTGCTGTTTTCTTTATAGGTTATGTTTTTGTTTGTCATTGTGAGTCTGTATCATTGCGTACGTGTGTGTGCCTTGTATGTGGATGTGTGGTGGTATGATCAGTTTGAAAAAGTTGATATACAGTTATATATACAGTATACCGGATATACAGTATATATATATATATATTCTGAACATTGTACAAAAGGGTACCGTACTTAATTACATTATCCCTTAACAATACAACCAGCATATATGGCGCTGGTAACAATGCTTAAATAGCCTTGCCGTTGTAAGCCTCTATTGAGCGTGTGCTGGAGCCACCATTCTCCATCCACCATAACTCCTTCTGTATCGGCGACGTCTTTTTAAGTTTAGTATAGCTATATTTAGACGATTTTGTGCAGCTTAAGAAGGATCTGTGGTAATAAAAAGGGGTAAGTGAGATAGTTCAAAGCTTGTTAATTGCTGGAGGCCCTATTTACACTAACTGATATCGTCTAATAATAGCCATAATTAAGTTAAAAAGGACGATGCCGCTACAGAAGGGGTTAACCCTCAGAAGATGCAATTACGCATTAAGTATTGTTTCTGGCAATTATTAGACAATTACGCATTAAGTTTTGTTTCTGGCAATTATTAGACAATTACGCATTAAGTTTTGTTTCTGGCAATTATTAGACAATTGTATTCAGATTATGAAGAGTATATGGACGTCTTAGGGTTAAGGGGAGATCTCCACTTGAGGGATTTTTTTCTTGACCCCTTTCTCCCTCATGTTTAGCCCCATTGCTTTTGATATTATAAAACGTTCGCCCCATTAGCTTGGCTATTTTAAGAAGTTTCACCCCATTTATGTCACTTTTAATACCTTTCGTCCCATTTAGGTGTCGATTTTTTCCTGGCGAGCGATAGCGAGCCTGTAATTTAAGAGGAATCGGCCTTCGGCCGGGACATTTGTCTACCAAATTTTTTACAAATTTATCTTGAAAGGGAGTCAAGGGGGTGTAATTTCAAGCTTGATGGAAGTCTAGGAAACACACTAAAAACCTCCCCTTAATTGAGATAGATTTTACCCTTATAATGCTCAAGGATACTTTTTAAGACGTATAAAATCGTCTATTGATGCCCAGATTAAACTGCACACATGCGTCATGATCTTAAAGGGGTTAATTCATCAAGGGTTCCCAAAGCAGCAGCCTCCACCACCACCCTTCTACCCCCACGTCCTCTGTGTACCCTTCAGCCTTGGGCATCTCTGCTAACTTGACATATGCTTTTTGGTTCGACTTTGCGCCCTCCTGCACACCCGTCAATCAAACCCGTCTCTTCATCACTTGCGAGTTTCAGGCTATAAGGAAGTTGGAGCTGTAGACATCGATATTTAGCAGAGTTACCAAAAAAAAATAAGTTTGTAATGCCTTAACCCTTTCTGTACCGGCGACGTCTTTTTAACTTTATTCTGGCTTTATTAGATTATATTATTCAGTTTAAAAAGGGCCTCCAGCAATTAACAGGCTTCGAACTATATCACTTATCCCTTTGTACTACCACTGATCCTTATTAAACCGCACATAATCGTCTAAATATTGTTATGATAAAAACAAAATACAAAACATTTCCGGTACAGAAGGGGTTAATAAATGTATAAAATGTAATTAATCATAGTTTTTATCCATCAGAAGCCTACCTTATTATTGCATTTCTGTTTATTACGGTACCGATGTTTATTACGGTACCGATGTTTATTACGGTACCGATGTTTATTACGGTACCGATGTTTATTACGGTACCGATGTTTATTACGGTACCGATGTTTATTACGGTACCGATGTTTATGGCTGCAACTTCCATATAGCCTGAAACTCGCAAGTGGTCATTTGAAAGACATGTTATATTCTTCTTACAGTAATATATGAGCTGGATATCTTGTGTATTTGAATATTGTGTACATCAAAAACGAAAATATTGGTTGTGATTGACAATTAGCAACGTTTTTCAGTTTTTCCTTTACTCAACAAGTGAACTTTGGAACTCTCTCCCTCAATCAATCTTTCCTTCATCTTTTGACTTAAACGGCTTTACACTTCGTGTGTCTAGGTATCATGTCCCAAACGTCCCTTGAATTTGGCTCTGTCACTAAATTTGGCTTTGGGGGAGACACTCGTTACAGGCAACCTGCCTTTTTTCTCTTCAAACACATATAAAATATATAAATAAATAAAATGTGATCCATAGTTATTTTGAGAATAATGCCACTTGGGGACAGATACAGCTACTAAAAGCACACGCTACTCATATGGGTAAACATATCAGCAACATATAGCGCCTATCAAGACAAGCATGGCCTATATCCCACTACGGCATTATCTGCCTTAAGGGATGCTTCACTTTTTGGTAGATTGTTTTCATGATTTATTATTTTCTTTAGTTTGCTCCATAGACCTCCATCAAACTTAAATAAACATCCATCAGATCTCCCTTCTAGATTAATGTGTACATTTTTCGGTAGAAAAATTTCCCGGCCGAAGGCCGGTTACTCTTAAGATTACAGGCTCGCTATCGCTCGCCAGGAAAAAATCGACACCTAAATGGCACGAAAGGTCTTAAAATTGACAACGAAATGGGGCAAAAGGTATTAAAATCGCCAAACTAATGGGCCGAACGTCATAAAATCTGAAAACTATTGAGGGTAAGCATGAGGAAGAAGGGTGACCAGAAAAACAGATCATGTCCCCTTAACCCTTTACTCTCAGTCCACCTTCAGGTCACGATCACCCTGCTGTTATTTGTACTGCTCGGTCTGACATCACCTCTTGGGCTTCATTCGTGATTCTATTTGGTGAGGAGAACAAGCCACTTCAATTGCAACTGAAGAACTGTCTTCCTCGCCTTGCTTGCTTGACTTTCCCCGGCGATTTATCTATTCCACTGCTGGCCTTTTTTTTTTTTTTTTTTTTTTTTTTTTTTCTATGTGATTGAGGGAGGCAAAAGGCATAACTGCCTATAGCGAGTGCCTCTCCCATAGTTGAAAGAGTGACAGGGCCAAAATCAAGGGACGTTCGAGCCAAAATGCCTGGACACACGGAGTTTGAAGCAATTTAAGTCATAGGAAGAGGGAAAGACTGATTCTGGGAGAGAGTTCCAGAGCTCAGCTGTTGAGTAGAAGAAAGTTTGAGAGTAACGTTTCACTCTTGGGTTGGAGAGTTTGCACAGAGTAGGGGTGGGATTGAGTTGCAAGACGGGTACCACGTGCCCTACGTAAAGGAGGTGGTATGCACTGGGATAGCTCTGAGGAACACTGATTATTATAGTAGCGATAGAATAGCGAGAGAGATGCAACATTGCGGCGGAGAGAGAGAGATTGCAGAGAGTTGGTGAGTGGACGGGAGTTAATGATACGAAAGGCCTTCCTTTCAACTTTGTCTAGGAGAGCGGTGTGAGAGGAACCTCCCCACACATGTGAACAATACTCAATACAAGGGCGCACTATGCCCCTGTACAGAGCAAGAAGCTGTGCTGGGGAAAAGAACCCCCTAAGGCGGTTGAGCACACCCAGCTTCTGGGAGGCTGCCTTAGCAAGACTGGTAATATGGTCCTTCCAAATGAGAGCAGAAGAAAAAGAGACACCAAGAATATTGAGAGAAGATGAAGGGTTGATTTTTGTATTGTTGAAGAATAAGGGATAGTCCGCTGGGAGATCCTGATGGGTAGATAGATGGAGAAATTGGGTTTTGGAAGCATTAAAGTTAACAAGGTTTTCTCTGCCCCAATTGGAAATAGTATTTAGATCAGAATTTAAGAGTTCTATGGCTTCATTACGTTTGTCGTTGAGGGATTGCTGGCTGGGGCGTTCTGAAAAACTAATGGAGTAGTGTAAGGTTGAGTCGTCTGCGTATGAATGGATGGGAATTAAGGTACAGTTAAGGAGATCATTTATAAAAATTAGAAAGAGAATAGGAGATAGGACAGAGCCCTGAGGAACACCGGAGTTTATAGGGTGAGGAAGTGAACAATGGCCGTCCACAACCGCGGCTATGGAACGGCCGGAAAGGAAATTAGAAACAAAGGCACAGATGGAGGGATAGAAACCGAAGGAGGGTAGTTTAGAAATTAAAGATTAATGCCAGACTCTATCGAAGGCTTTCGATATGTCTAGTGCAATAGAAAAAGGTCTCACCGAAGTCCCGGAAGGAGGATGACCAAGAGTTAGTAAGATATGAAAGAAGATCACCAGTAGAGCGACCCTTAAGGAAGCCATACTGGCGATCTGAGAGCAGATTATGAGAAGAGAAATGCTTAAGAAATTTGGAAGCAAGAATAGTTTCAAAAACTTTAGAAAGACAAGAGATAAGAGCAATTGGACGATAGTTGGAGGGTTGAGAGCGGTCACCCTTCTTTGGGACAGGTTGAATGTGAGCAAACTTCCAGCATGAAGGGAAGACGTTAGAGGATAGACAGAGACGAAAGAGTTTGCCTAGGCAGGGAGTCAGCACGGAAGCACAGTTTTTGAGAACAACAAGAGGAACACCGTCCGGACCGTACGCCTTATTAGTGTTAAGCCCAGAGAGGGTTTATGATCCAGTTCCTGCTATATTAATTTTGTGATGCATAAATGTTGCCAAAACGCTGATATACTTCTTTCCAACAACCCGACACGGAAACTGCGGGCATACTGTAGTAATGAAATAGACCTACACGAAGATTCAAGCTTAATACAATGAAAACAATAGGTTTGTATTTTTTGAGATACAGTAGACGAATTAAGTTATGGAATCAATTGAAATTATATTGTACCTATAAAAGGTTAAGTTTTTCAAACAAACTGTGTTATTTACGATAATTTAATAATTCATCGAAACAATAGCAGAACAATATGATAATACAATGATTATTATTAATATTATATGAGCATATAGATAGATAGATAGATAGATGATATTACAAGATACAGAGAGGTAATGACAAATCCTGTTGGTACACTAGGATACCATATTCTCTAGCCCACTCAGGATTTTTTTTGGACCCCATATGTTGTTCTCTATGCAATTATATCTATCCAGTTTGATTTTTTGATAAAACTTGCTTTTCATTCAATAGAATTATAGTTTTGGATTTGATTTATAGAACATTCTATTAATAAATTAGTTTCCAGATATATGCTTCCATAACTAGAAATAGGTGAAGTCCTTGAATTTGTATGAGTGGGCTAGAGACTATGGTATCCGAGTGTACCTCAGCGATATGGCTCAAGTTCACCTGGTTTAGACAAGTGATCGAAATACAAAATCATGAAAATTATAGTAAAATATATATGAATTCGACGTATGGTTCACCTACGAGATTGCGTATATTTGATCGTTTGCATAAATATGTGCAAATTCAGAGGTATATACGCAATAAATATGCTAATGTATACAGTTTCTACCTACCCAGTCGATCTCCTTGCACATTATAGTGTGGAAACGAGGAAAAGGGATCTCTGTATCAAGGGCACATAATTCTGTCTTCCGACCACACCTGTTTTGAACCCACCAAAATGAGTTAAGGGAAAATTTCCACTTGAGGGACTTTTTTCTTTACCCCTTTCTCCCTCATGTTTAGCCCCATTGCTTGTGAGATTTAAAGACGCTTGCCCCATTAGTTTGGCGATGTTAAGAACCCTCGCCGCATTTCTGTCAATTTTAAGACCATTCGTGCCATTTAGGTGTCGATTTTTTCCTGGCGAGCGATAGCGAGCCTGTAATTTAAGGGGAACCGGCCTTTGGCCGGGAAATTTTTCTACCGAAAAATGTACTAATTTATCTTGAAAGGGGGTCAAGGGGGAGTCATTTTAAGCTTGATGGAAGTCTAGGGAATCAACTAAAAACCTCCCCTTAAGTATTGTGTAAGTGAGTACCACCGTCGGTTTGCATGGTGGATGTCCTGTTAGTGTTGTCTCTACACCTGTTGTCCCATGGTGTTTAGTAAACAAAGGGAGATTACATTTTTCTTGTTAAGTTACGTTATTATTTTTTGTTTTATCAGTTCCCTCCTTAGACCTTCATCTATCTATCTATCTATCTATCTATTGCCGGACGCCGTGATCCCCGGAGGGTTGCCCACGAACGAAACGCCCCCATGCCCCCTCTGTTCCCAGTCAGTCGACGCCCCTCCTCCCATCCAACACCGCCTTCACTCATATACTTCTTCACTCAATCCTTCCACCTGTCATTCGGTCTACCACTCTCTCTCTCTGTCCTTCCACCCCGCTTTCGTACATTCTCTTGCTTTCCATACGTTCCATATGACCGAACCATCTCAAGGTGTTCCCTTTCACACTTTCTTATACATCTACATTCACACCACACCTCTCTCTTACTTCCTCATCAAGTTTGAAAAATAGCCCCCACGACCCCTCTTCAAGATAAATTTGTGCATTTTTCGGCCGAAAAAGGCCTCGGTCGAAGGCCGGTTCCTCCTACATAGCCGGCTCGCTGTTGCTTGCCATGACAAAATTGACACTTAAATGACACGAAAGGATTTGAGATTGACAAAATAATGGGGCGAAAGCTCTTAAAATAGCCAATTATACGGAGCGAATGTCTTATAATCTCAAAACTAACGGGGCTAAACATGAGTGAGAAGGGCGTCCAGAACAAAACAGTCCCGTAAGTATTGTGTAAGTCAGCCCCACCCTCAAGTCAGCCCCACCCTCAAGTTACATAGTTGGTATCCTGTTAGGTTTGTCTCTCCACCTGTTCTTAGTATAGTCCAATGGTGTTTAGTTTAATATCAAACGAGCAGATCTCTCCACTTTAGGTTCGCTTAGTATATTTAACAGACTTTTCCCCAGTATTATTGTTTCTGTTTGGGTGATTTGGTGATCATGTCGCCCGTCACTTTTGTGGCGCAGATATCACCTGCAGGTTGAGACTAGCAATCCCATTTCCAGGGTTTACTCCAACTAATGGACCAGCACGTCTGGGAGCTGGGTCCTCTACCTGCTAGGGACCCAGTACACATATGTTTCTTGCTAATCCTCCCTACTCCTTTAAGGGGGGTGACCCGATTTTTTATATTTCTGTAATTTTCTCTCTTTCTCTGGCTTGTATCCATTCGGCCCCATTCAGCCAACTATTTTAAGACGTTTATCCCCATCTAGGTGTCGATTTCTTCCTGGCGAGCGAGAGCGTGCCAGCATTATATGAAGAAATGCGGCTTCGCCGGAGAATTTTTTCTATCGAAAAATATACAAATTTAGCCTGCTGTCAAACAAAAATAAAAAATATGCTGGCTCGCTACCGCTCACCAGTAAAAGATTTACACCTGGATGGGGATAAACGTCTTAAAACAGTAGGCTGAATGGGGCCAAATGGATACAAGCCAGAGAAAGATAGAAAAGGACAGAACAAAAACAGGTCACCCCCCTTAAGAGAGTGCCGGCTTGGCTATTGACTGACAGGCTGACTCATCTTGTATATTATATTTATTTATTATGTATTTGTTTATTTTGTAATGTGGAAGAATGATACAAAAGGCAGAGCTTCCTGTAACGAGTCTCTCCTCCAATTCAATTGTTCATGGGGTAAGGCCCCTTCACATGATTTTAAACTCAAATTCAGCAAGCTATTTAGTCATAATAAACTCACACTTTTTGTAATTTTGCTCATGATCGATGTTTTAATGCTTCAACGTCCTTATAGCCTGATTTTTTGTAATTTGGTCTATTTATTTACTTATGTATTTATTTATTTATTTTTGAGAGAGACAGAGGTTTTCGTTGTGTTCATCGTTTGTTTTCTTTGTACAGCAAATGTTCCCTACTACATAATTGCATGATCGTGCCTCGTGGTTTCTCCACCTCTATTTGTACTGAATTGTCTCTAATTTTAAACCTGTATTTGATATTGTATTTGGCATGTCTAACTAATGATCTCTTTCCCATTACTTGTTTTGGCTATCTCCGTATTCTGTTGTAGTAATTCTTGTCAGCTTGCTTCTCTCTTCTGCTTTTTCCCATCTCTCTTACTCGGCCATCCACGTGTCTGACTTACCAAGTTTCACCTCCTACCTTGCTCTGCCCTCCTGTACTCACCTGGTCATGATTCGGTCATAACCGGTTACCCCTGTTGTTTTACTCCACTGGACAATAGGGAGGTTCACCCAGATATCTAAAGAAGGGATAGAAACTAGCAATAATTGTTGAAGTTAAAGTCCACCTACCCAATGGTGTGTTAATCATAAAGACATGACAGTTTCGCCTTCCCTAACATATTACTTGCATTCTTGATATTCCACAGCAAGCCATTACGGAAATATAATGTCCAAGCATGATTTCTGACTCTTATTTTATCGTTCTTCGAATAATAGGGGCCAATATACCATCACGTAAATAATGCTAAGGAACATGTAAGAAATATGATGGGAAAACAGAATTAAACCTATATCTTATGCTTTATAATGGCCAAATCAACCAATACACTTGCTGGGCGTATATGGGCATCTGGACTTCTATGGCAGTCTCCGAATTTTTTGGCATAGTATCTGTAGTGTTGTTGCCCTCTGTATTTAGAAAATGGGTAAGTGAAACTAGTGTATCATTTTTTTTAAATGTAATGCTAACAATGCTTATACGGGCCACACAATCTACTAATAAATCCTGCATAACTTAACCTTTCACTCTAATGTAGCTAAAGAATATCGAAACCTTTATAATTCACAAAAGTACAACATTCTTACCTATTTTCTGCATACTAATAAGTAACACTTCGTTCTTAAGGGGAGGCAGTTGTTTTTTCGAGTCCTTCTCCTCCCTCATGTTTAGCCCTATTAGTTATGAGATTTCAAGATATTCGCCCCATTTGTTTGGCGATTTTCAGACCGTTTGCCCCATTCTTTTGCCAATATTAAGACCTTTCGTGCCATTTAGGTATCGATATTTTTCCTGGCGAGCGAAAGCGAGCCTGTATTTGAAGGGGAATCGGCCTTCGGCCGGGACATTTTTCTACCGAAAAATGTACAAATGTATATTGAAGGAAGGTCTTGTGGGTGTTTTTTTGTTTTAAGTTTGATAGAGGCTTAGAGAGCAAACTAAACCTCCTCCTTAAACCATTGAGCCGAACTAGTTAATTATGCTGCACAATACCGTCTGAGCTCTCTTAACATTAATCATCCATTACAAAAAGCCATGCCACGTTCTCTCCTACCGATATAAGTGTCAACATCTACGGCAGTTCCTCCCCTACAAACCCGTTCCTCTACCACCACTTAATAAACACCAAAAAAACAATGTATGTGGGTGAGGACTTGATCATGCTCTGCAACCTTGATCTCCCTGGCCGAGCCAAACGAAGGTGTATATAGGTGCTGGGTGCCGCTCTACCTGTTCAGCTGCCTTTAAGGGAGCCCACCTCGCTTTTTTCTCTTTCTCTCTCTCTCTCTTTGGCTTTTATCCATTCGGCCTCATTCAGCCTACTGTTTTAAGACGTTTATCCCCATCCAGGTGTCAATATTTTCCTGGCGAGCGGTAGCAAGCCAGCATAAATATATTTTTGTTTTGACTGCAAGCTAAATTTGTACATTTTCCGATAGAAAAATGTCTCCGGCGAAGCCGGATTTCTCCATACAATGCTGGCTCGCTATCGCTCGCTAGGAAGAAATCGATACCTGGATGAGGATATACGTCTTAAAACAGTTGGCTGAATGGGGCCGAATGGATACAAGCCAAGGAACAAGAGAAAAGGGGAGAAAGATAAACAAAAACGGTGAACCCCTTAAAGAGGAGGTAGTTGCTTTTTCTTAGACCCCCTTCTCCTTCATGTTTACCCCTCTCAGTGTTGAGCTTGTATGACGTTCGCCCTATTAGTTTGGCTATTTCAAGACCTTTCGACCCATATATATCAAGATTAAGACCTTGCATGTCTATTAGGTGTCGATTTTTTTCCCTGGCGAGCGATAACGAGCCTGAAGTTTAGAAGAAATACCGAAAAATGTACACATTAATCTCGAAGTGGGGGGGGGGGGTCTTGGGAGCATATATTATTTAAGCTTCATGGAGGTCTAGGGAGCAAGCTAACCAAAAAAATTCCCTTCACCTTACCCATGACTCTGTGCCCTTCACCTTAGCCTCACCTGTCGGGATAACTCTTATGTTTATTTATGGTTACTGGTTATCCTTGGGAATTATTTGTATCCAGGCCACTCGTTTTGTATTCCTGTGTTCACAACGTCTCGCACATACTGTATATCAACTTAGGCTTAGAACATTTACATGTACGATAGGGCTAATAAGTGATGTTCGCTCTGTTAGCTTGGCCATTTCAAGACCTTTCACCCCATTTTTGTCAATTTAAAGACGTTTCGTGCTATTTAAGTGTTGACTTTTTCCTGGCGAGCGGAAGCGAGCCTGTAATTTAGGAGGAACCGGCCTTTCGACGGGACATTTTTCTACCGAAAAATGTACAAATTTATCTTGACGGGGGGTCATGGGGGCATATTATTTAAGCTAGATGGAGGTCTAGGGAGCAAGCTAAACAATGTCCCCATCACTTTACCCCAACATGGAGATATACTATACCTGCCCTACCTTCAATACCTTCACCTTATCCGTGACTCTGTACCCTTCACCTTAGCCTCACCTGTCGGGATAACTAATATATATATGTTTATTTATGGCTACTAGTTATCCTTGGGAGGTATTTATGGCTACTAGTTATCTTTGGGAGGTATTTATGGCTACTAGTTATCCTTGGGAGGTATTTATGGCTACTAGTTATCCTTGGGAGGTATTTATGGCTACTAGTTATCTTTGGGAGGTATTTATGGCTACTAGTTATCTTTGGGAGGTATTTATGGCTACTAGTTATCCTTGGGAGGTATTTATGGCTACTAGTTATCCTTGGGAGGTCTTTATGGCTACTAGTTATCTTTGGGAGGTATTTATGGCTACTAGTTATCTTTGGGAGGTATTTATGGCTACTAGTTATCCTTGGGAGGTATTTATGGCTACTAGTTATCTTTGGGAGGTATTTATGGCTACTAGTTATCTTTGGGAGGTATTTATGGCTACTAGTTATCCTTGGGAGGTATTTATGGCTACTAGTTATCCTTGGGAGGTATTTATGGCTACTAGTTATCTTTGGGAGGTATTTATGGCTACTAGTTATCTTTGGGAGGTATTTATGGCTACTAGTTATCCTTGGGAGGTATTTATGGCTACTAGTTATCCTTGGGAGGTATTTATGGCTACTAGTTATCTTTGGGAGGTATTTATGGCTACTAGTTTATCGTTGGGAGGTATTTATGGCTACTAGTTATCCTTGGGAGGTATTTATGGCTACTAGTTATCTTTGGGAGGTATTTATGGCTACTAGTTATCTTTGGGAGGTATTTATGGCTACTAGTTATCCTTGGGAGGTATTTATGGCTACTAGTTATCCTTGGGAGGTGTTTGTATACAAGCCACTCGTTGTTTCCCTGAGTTTAGATTTCCATAGATACATTCACTGGCCACACAGACCTTACGATCCCAACGAGGTGGTCAGGACTTAATTCTAGTAGTAAACTCGATAGTAAGGGAAAGTGGAAGAGAAGGATAGCAAGTATTCTAGTCTTTAGGCATTCTAGTCTATAAGGGTGTTCTAGTCTAAATGTGTATGCTAAACAAAAAGATAATTATAGTCAATGTTTTTTACAACGTCTCGCACCTATATCAACTTAGGCTTAGAACTTAACAAGTACAGTCGCGCTAATAAGTGATGTCTCGGCACCAATTATGTTTTGATCAATAATGGCATCAGCAATATTCACACATGATTTCTTCTTTTTGAGTGAGATATACCAACATATTCCTACACTTACCCACCCTAATCAACATCTGACAGACATTAATACAGCCCAGAGTGAGCCAAACGTAATGACAGCTGGGACATGACTTAATAGCGCGACCGTACAGTTGGCCAAATAAGTCGTGTTTCCGCTGTCATTATGTTTTACTCGCTGTGTGCTGTATTAATATCTTTCAAATGTTGAATAGGGTGGGCATGTGTAGGGACATGTTTGTTTTTCTCGAAATTAATAAATCAAATTTAGATGTTGATGATACCAAATAATAATCAAAATATACTTTGTTCCGAGATATCACTTCTCTGGCCGACTGTACCGTTACTTATAATAATTCGTGGACCTAGTTTTTGTTCTCTAAATACCGGTATAACTATCTGGATGGATTTTTTTGGATGGAACTTGCTTTTCAATAAATAGTAATTATAGTTTTGTAGTTGATAATGATTTTCTCGCACTTAAGAAATTGTTTCCTTTGGCATATTTCTACTGGCATGTTCGTTGTTTATACCATACTTTTACTAATTGTTTCCTTTGGCATATTTCTATTGGCATGTTCGTTGTTTATACCATACTTTTACTAATTGTTTCCTTTGGCATATTTCTATTGGCATGTTCGTTGTTTATACCATACTTTTACTAATTCGATAGAGAAAATTGTAAATTACTTTTTTCATAGATTTCAAATAGTATTGTATATCCAAATACAACACTAACATAATATACAATATTTAATCAACTCTGCATAAGCAGAGTTTGGTATCGCCCCCCGTATAGTGGGTACCACACGAACACATTTCTGTCGTCGTCGTCGTTGTTGTTGTCCGTCTGTCTCCAAACTCCTCTAGACCTTTGGACGGATTTTCACCAAATTTCACACGAACATTTGTTGGGTGAATGCGAACGTCAGTCAAAAAAGAGTTTTTGAATTTATGCAACAGTTATGTTTTTAGATCCAAAATATGGTTTTACCAAGCCCCCCCCCCCCCCCTCACCCAGCAATGTTTGTGTTCATATGAACGCATTCGTTCTGGGGAAGAAAACATCTCGCTACGTATTTGCTAGGTTAAGTTAGATTATTTGGCATTAGAAGTGATGTTAGTAATATTTGGATTGAATGGTGATAGTAGTGATGATGGTTGTAGTTTTATTGATGATGACAGTAGTAGATATGATGGTGACATTACTAGTAGTAGTGATGATGGTCATAATAGTAGTGATGATGGTGACAAGTAATGATGATAGTTGTAGTGATAATAATGACAGGAGTGATGATGGTAGTTACGATGGTGTGAGTATTTGTGTTGATGGTGAATAGTAGTGATAGATGAATAATAGGTGAATAGATGGCAGTAGTAGTGATGATGGTGATTGTGATTGATGATGGTATTAGTAGTGATGATGGTAACCTATCGCAGAGTTGGGTATGCCGTTTTGATTTTGGGCAAAACGGCACGTCTACTTTATTATTAATTTATATATTTATATATATATATATATATATATATATATTAGTTTAGTTTCCTCGCTAAACCTACATCAAGCTAAAACAAATAACCCCCTAAATCCCTCTTCGAGATAAATGTATAATTTTTTTCGGTAGACAAATGTCTCGGCTTTCTGTTCCTTCTAAAATTAGAGGCTCGCTATCGCTCGCCAGGAAAAAACCCAACACCTAAATGGCACGAAAGATCCTAATATTGAAAAATAAAAGGTGTGAAAGGTCTAATAGATCGAAGGTCATAAAATCTCAAACCTAATGGGGCTTAACACGAGGAAGAAGCGGGACCAACCATCCCACCTTAAAAGGCAGCATACTTCTCTTTACTCTTATTTATCAACTCTGCGTAAGCAAAGTTTGGTATCGCCCCCCATATAGTGGGTACCACACAAAAAAAATGTCTGTCGTCGTTGTTGTCGTCCGTCTGTCTCCAAACTCCTCCTAGAGCATAGGACGGATTTTCACCAAATTTCACACAGACATTTGTTGCGTAAATGCGAACATCGTTCAAAAAATATTTTTTGAATTTATGCAATAATTATGATTTTAGGTCCAAAATATGGTTTTACCCCCAACTCCCGGACCCCCCCACCAATCCCTCCTGACCCCCCCCCCCCCCCCCCACCAATGATGGCGTTCTTAGTGTGTGAGCCCCGAAGAGGCTCACACACTAAGAACGCATTCATTCTGGGAGCGAAAACATCTCGCTACGTATTTGCTAGGTTAAGTTAGTTTAGTTGGCACTAGAAGTGATGGTAGTAATATTTGGATTGATGGTGATAGTAGTGATGATGGTGATAGTAGTGATGATGGTGATAATAGTAGTGATGATGGTTGTAGTTGTATTGATGATGATGACAGTAGTAGATATGATGGTGACAGTACTAGTAGTAGTAATGATGGTCATAATAGTAGTGATGATGGTGACAAATAATGATGATAGTTGTAGTGATAATAATGACAGTAGTGTTGATGGTAGTGACGATGGTGTGGGTATTAGTGATGATGGTGAGTAGTAGTGAGGATGGTTAAAGTAGTGATGATGACAATAGTTGTGGTGATGAAGATCATAGTAATGGTGATGATGGCAGTAGTAGTGATGATGGTGACAGTAGGATAAATGATGGTAATATATGTGACAGTAGTAATGGTGATGGTTATAGTAGTAGTGATGATGTTAACAGTAGTAATGATGATTGTAAGATGGTGGTGATGATATTAGTAATGATAGTTGATAGTTGTAGTATCAATGATGATAGTAGTGATTAAGATGGTAGTGACAATGGTGACAGTAGTAGTGATGATGGTGAGAGTAGTATCGATGATTGTAATTGTAGTAGTGATGATGATCATAGTAATGGTGATGATGAAAATAGTTGTGATGATTGTGGCAGTTGTAGTGATGATGGCAGTAGTAGTGATGATGGTGATTGTGATTGATGATGATATTAGTAGTGATGATGGTAACCCATCGCAGAGTTGGGTATGCCGTTTTGATTTTGGGCAAAACGGCACGTCTACTTTATTAGTTATACTCACGCATTATATTCTATTTGTTATTAACTTCACCACAACACCATACACCTCCAATGAAATTAATGAAAAATAAATACAAAAATTAATCAAAAATGAACACAATTAATATAAACCGCGTAGGCCTATAAGCACAGGCGTTTTCATGCTGTCTTTGCCAAGGAAGTAACCATCCACATCTTAAAGCAGTGCCAAGCTTAGATAAATTAGCCTAATGTTTTCGTTTAATAACTATAAGCTAATAATAAACTATAAGTGACCCTGGTCTCTGGGTCTTCTCCTGGGTGACCTGGATGTGTGTGAGTTTGTGCTTTTTATCTGTGTTTATTTGTTGTTTTATGTTGTTTTTGTGTTTTCCCTGTTCTTCCTCTGTCTTGAGTCGGCTACCCCCAAAATGGGGATTGGGCCTGAGCATATACAGTAGATAGATAGATAGATAGATAGAGCTATAAGCATGTCTAATAAGTTTTCTTTCACAAATCAGTATCTTTAAACTTCGTGTGTCCAGGCTTTTTGACTCCAACATCCCTTGAATTTGGCTCTGTCACTCTTTTAACTTTGGGGGAGACATTCGATACAGGCAACCTGCCTTTTGTCTCCTCCATACACATAGAACAAAAAAATAACTAATTGCGACAACATTGCTCAGTAAGTTTACTGAGGTAGCAACACCCAGTCCATATGTTAGGTAATCGACCCCCTGTTTACCAGGTTTATATCGTTTATTTGGAATCTTACACATTCGGGAGTAAAAAAGAATCCTAATGGATGATCAGTTATATCTTATGAGTAGTGTGACTGCTGGAAATTATGTTAATTAATGTGTTAGAAGACTACTTCAGATATTACACAGCTACAAATGCTTGCAACTTTGGAACGAAGACAATAATGTCATTGTTTTTGTGATGAGCTTGAAAATATATACACTGTATACGCTATATTTAATATTGGAAGTTGTGAAATGTATAATGTGTGTTTGCTTCCGATGATAAAACATGATATGTTTTTACTGTTCCTGTTATTAAGCAAAGGGTGTTCAGGTATGCAAGCAAAAGTATGTTCTATAGTCTTCCGAAGTTTAGTGTAAAGAGGAAAGTGTCCCTTCATTGCCCTCAGCTAGGACTTTTTACCAGAAATCCATTGTCAAGAATATACTGGATATGGTAAGAGGTTGTTTGCACTTCCCGAACTTCTTGAGAAGCTTAAGGGGGTCACCGTTTGTTTTTATCTTTTTCTCCTTTTCTCTCTTTCCCTGGCTTGTATCCATTGGGCCCCATTCAGCCAACTGTTTTAAGACGTTTATCCCAATCCAGGTGTCGATTTCTTCCTGGCGAGCGATAGCGAGCCAGCATTTGTATGGAGAAATCCGGCTTCGCTGGAGACATTTTGCTATCGAAAAATGTACAAATTTAACTTGCTGTCGAAAAACAAATATATATATATATATGCTGGCTCGCTATCGCTCGCCAGGAAAATATTGACACCTGGATGGGGGTAAGCGTATTAAAACAGTAGGCTGAAGGGGGGCGAATGGATTAAAGCCAAAGAGAGAGAGGGAGAGAAAGAGAGAAAAACGAGGTGGGCTCCCTTAAAGCACCCCACTACCGCTCCTCTCTGCTTGTGTCCGCTACCAACCACTCTTACCTTTCCTGTTTAATCATTACGCTCCAGCTCACCTGTACTACCGGATATTTTACAGGATAATAGGTTACTGTGAGGTGTCATCTCCTCTTTATATTATTAGCATTAGTCAGAGACGTGTTGTGTGTTTACTCGTTGTAAGTACTGAAAGGCTAACGGTATTGTTTGTGGTTCTTGATGCTTTTTCCTCATTCATAAGTTACTGGTATAAATAATTGTGGCCTTTGCCTTGAGTTGTAGTTTAGGTTTGTGTGTTTGTGTGTGTGTGTGTGTGTGTGTGTAATGATGCAGTGTGTATATTTAAACGGGTGTCGTAATATCCATTAAAGGGATAGATTATAATTATATAATCTTATTTACCAAACATCGACACAAAATATATCAACAACAAAGCTAATATTTCTATATATTATAGTAGGAAGCAGTTAACGGTTGTTTATGTTGATGATTCTGCAAATACACTGAAAACATTAACCCCTTCAGTACCGGTGACGTCTAGTTTTCCATATATTATGGCTAAAATTAGACGTATTTATGCAATTTAAGAAAGACCTATGTTATACAAAGAGTTTATAGAGATTGTATTATTTTTTTTTTGTTTTTTTTTTTTTTTTTACCCCTTTCAGTCCTAGAGATCGAGATTTAAGCTAAAGAAAATGGTCTAATGGTAAATATAATATGATGAAAAATAGGTCATGGTGCTGAAGGGGTTAACGGTATGATATAATGGTATTGATGGGATGGTATAATATGTCATGGTGCTGAAGGGGTTAACGGTATGATATAATGGTATTGATGGGATGGTATAATATGTCATGGTGCTGAAGGGGTTAACGGTATGATATAATGGTATTGATGGGATGGTATATGTCATGGTGCTGAAGGGGTTAACGGTATGATATAATGGTATTGATTGGATGGTATAATATGTCATGGTGCTGAAGGGGTTAACGGTATGATATAATGGTATTGATGGGATGGTATAATATGTCATGGTGCTGAAGAGGTTAACGGTATGATATAATGGTATTGATGGGATGGTATAATCAAGCAAGCTAGATTGAAAATGTTTAACCTTTATTTCGCTTATACATCAATATCCTTATACAAAATGCATTTTTCACTAGGCTACTAATATTCATCTAAGACGGTAAAATATTATCACAAATGGAATTAAGGGAAGGTATTTAGTTTGTTCCCTAGACTTCCATCAAGCTTAAAATTACACTCCCTTGAGTCCCTTTCAAGATAAATGTGTACATTTTTCGGTAGAAAAATGTCCCGGCCGAAGGCCGCTTCCTCTTAAAATACAGGCTCGCTATCGCTCGCCAGGATAACATAGACACCTGAATTGCACGAAAGATCTTAATATGGGGTGAAAGTTCTTAAAATTGCTAAACTAATGGGCCAAACGTTTTATAATATCAAAAGCAATGGGGCTAAACATGAGGGAGAAAGGGGTCAAGAACAAAATCCCTCTAGTGGAGATCTCCCCTTAACCTGCTCAAACCTTCGTTAAACATATATTATTTGTACAGGATAGTTAGGACAGATGGCCAGCCAGGTTTATAGAACGTTGGTATATCTGAGAACCTGGCCATCTTAACCCTTTCTTTACCGGGGACGTCTTTTTAGCTTAATTCTGACTAGTATTAGACCATTTGATTCAGCTTAATAAGGGCATCCAGTAATTAACAGGCTTGGAACCATCTCACTTACCCCTTCTTACTAACACGGATCCTTTTTAAACTGCATCAAATCATCTACATGTAGCTAGAATAAAATGAAAAATACACCCCCGGTACAAAAGGGGTAAAAATGGAGTCACACGAGCAGTTGACCCAGTATCGTTTTTCTGCCATTCTACAGTACTTGGTTAGAGATATTTCTTATATGAATGCAGGGATAGGAAGGTATTTACGGATAACTGTATTTCTTTAAAAAATGCATAACAGAAAAGCCAAAAACATATAAAAAGAGATAAAGTATATATAACAAATGTCGAGTGTTACGACTGAGGTTCAAATATATCAGGGCTCTTATTCATTGGACTAGTAATGGCATAAATGCTACAACGGAAAGCGCTAGATCCAACCTCTGATGTATATTCCCAGTGAACAAAGAACACAAATACTCTACAGAGTTCTATATGCAATAATAGGTTATTAAACTCTCAATAAATGTGCGTCTACTCTAGGCTTAATGTTATGGGAAAACAGCCTATTACTACCTATAACCGAAGGTGCTTGGTTATGGTATGCAAAGTAAGGTGGTAAGAGAAGTTACAGCTTACGTTACTTTAATCAATAAATGTCAGGCACTCCTGCATGTAAGAAAGTGCACTAAAGTCCTTCAACACCAACAAGGAATCTTCTTTAAATGTTAGATGCTATCAAGATGCTCGAATCGGAAATGGAACCCAAAAAGGCAGGCAGCGGAACAATGCTCGTGCAGGCTAAGCACACAAAAAGGCAGGATATATAATGCAGTCGGAGCCAAGAATATCGTAAACGCTACAACAATAATAATATTCTCCACAACAATGCAGTATTCCTATCAACAAAAAGAGCCTAAGTCGTTTGTGTCTCCATACATCAAACTAGGCTGCGAAATGCTTGTGTAATCATAAACGGGTATGCATAAAAAGAGTAATTGGGTTAATATACTTAATGTCTACTATGACTGATAAAGTCTAGCTAGAGTCAATGATACAAGATACTGGTGCGCATGGCATGCCGCATAGCCTAGTGCAAATCTCAAGTCTGTGCGTCAAATAATACGTTATAATGAACGGTAGCTCTCTTGAGAAACCTTAATACCGAAGTATTAAGCGTTCTCCTGGCGTACCTCAAAGACAAACAACGAGCTTAGAACAGTGCAGAATGGTATAGGCAAAAAGCCCTCATTCGTGCATGCTCTACTCTCAATGGCACACAGACTAGAATTTACTCAATCAACTCCAGTTCTCAGGTATGTCGTGCAGCTTTTAACTAAAGCCAGCACTCATAGGAAACAATACCTTATAATATCAGACTCCTAGTCTAGCATTATCTAATCCAGCAGAACACTAATAATTATAGGAAGCGGTACTGAACAATATGAATGCCAACCAATGCTTCGTGATCAACTTATCTTAACAACTAACATACATGGGTTATATCAGACCTTAACGCACAATACAACTGGCCAGCATGAAGCTGATTATGCAGAGTTAACCAGAGGGGATATAATGTTAATAAAAGGTGGTGAAAGATATGGAAAATGAGAGAGATAGGCAGAGGAAAAGATTCTCAGGTGCAGGACGGGAGCCAGGTATTAAAGGGATAAGAGGGATGCGTTCTAGAAACCAGATCTGAGGGAGAGAGTGGCGAGGGAACTGTATATATACTAGCACTAGCTCGAGCCGCGTGGGAAAAAAGCGGTAACAAGTCCTCCAACCAATACTAAAGAAGCCAGCCAAACATGACGTCACAAAGCATGCTAAAAAACTCCCTCAATGAATCCCCACGAGGCCAGCCAGCTATGACGTCATCGAGTATAGCAAAACACTACGCGCCTCCTCTCACTCTGTTCTACTCTCTCTCTCTCTCTCTCAATTCCTATCATTACTACTTAATGATAAAACATATACTTTGCAATTAAATATATAAAGCCTGGACATGGGCGAAAACAGAGAGCCTTTCTGGACTGCCCATGACACGAGCTTTCATATGAAATAAAGCACACAATAATACATCAACTGTAGCCACATCCACTGCCCTGGCAATCCTAGCGAGTCACTGTAGGACAAGCCATGCGGTTCTAACGGAGTGGTTAACGTGACACCCCCCCCAAGATTTTTCTCAGAGGCCCAAGGCTCAAACAAAATCTGATGGTTAGAACCCATGCTATATCTCCACTTCCCATCTCCCAGTGGCAGTAAAATATCTGGCACAGTTCCCAACAAAACATTTTACAAAATTATAACCCTCCCCAACACAATAGGTTAAATCATATGTAGTTATGCTCCTCAAGAGCGAGCTTCTCTAGCCCAGCATTCTGAATGAGTGCAACTCAGAATTACTGCTATAACATACTGAAAAAATTCAACTATCAAAGAAAGAGCTTTTATTTGATTTTTATGTTTTTAATTTGTTTATTTTGGCTGCACTATAGGGGCTAGCCTAGTTTTTTCTTCTATACCAAACGCTCAACTCCTGCTTTATGACCCAATACGCTGGGCTACAACCGCGAGCCAACAAGCACCAAGCGCAAAATACTATTCAAACAAAAGCAGGATGCTACCCGTGTGTCAATCTACCCAGGATCATATACCTTTGAAAGACAATCTGCAACCACATTGTCACAACCGGCAATATGGCGTATGTCCAGGTTATATACCAGTAACCTTAGTGACCACCTGGTCAGCCTCATATTCCGATTGTGAAACTGGTCCAAGAACTTGAGAGGGTGATGATCTGGGTAAACTACAACGACCGGACCATAGGCTGGAACATAGACCCCGAAATGCCCCAGCGCAAGCACAACCGCCAGCAGCTCCTCCTCGACAACAGAGCAGCTCCCCTGGGCCGAATTGAACTTCTCCGAGCAGAAACTAACAGGATGCTCCAGCCCATCATCGTCCTTTTTCACAAGGATGGCACCAGCCCCCACACCACTAGCATCCGTTGTTAGTTGGAAAGGTAGGCTAAAGTCAGGGGCCCTGAGGATCGGGTGAGTGCACAACAGGTGTTTTACTACTCCAAACGTCCTCTCACACTCAGGCGCCCATTTGACTTTCTTATCCTTCCAGTTATCCTCCACCTGAGCTTGACTGTCCTGTTCTCCTTCTCCACCTTGACTGCTAAACGTCATCACAGGCACAGTGAGAGGCTCAGGGGGGTGCCTCCCATACTCCTTCATGGGATTAACATGACATAACTGATTGGGCTTCCGTCTGTCTGGAGTGGCTACCAAGTAATCCAGGCCTGATAGCTCCTCAACCACCCTATAAGGACCAGCGTACTTCGCGGATAAGGGGTGACCTACAAGGGGCAGTAGAATCAACACCTCCTGACCCACGTGAAACTCCCTGAGTTCAACCTTGAGGTCGTACCTGTCCTTCCTGAGGGCCTGAGAGCTAGTCAAATTACGGCCAGCCAACTCCAGACTGTGCAACATCCGTTCTCGACTGTTGAGGACACACTTGAGCATAGAACAAGATTTTTCTGCGCCCTCCCATACTTCTTCAACCATATGGAGAGGCCCTCTGACACGGTGTCCAAAGACGAGCTCATTAGGGCTGAATCCCAAACTCTCCCCAGGTACCTCCCGCACAGCAAACAAAACACATGGCAGGCCAAGATCCCAATCCTTCCCACTCTCAAAGCAACAACAACGAAGCACAGATTTCAAGGCTGAGTGCCATCGCTCTAACACACCCTGGCTCTCCGGATGATACGCAGATGACACAACCCCAACAATCCCATCTTGCGGCATTGCTTGAACAAAGAGGCTAGAAGTGAAGTTGGGTCCCTGGACTGACTGAATCCCCTGCGGGTAACCATACCGGGAAAAATACACTAGCAAGTTTCGGACCACCGTCTTCGCCGACCCATTTATCATAAGGTACGCGTCAGGGTACCTTGTTGCTACATCTCCCGACTGTGCATCACTGTCCTCCTTCAACTCTTTCGTCTTTTTAAGCCCATCCTCTGCCTTTTCAGGAACAGTTACTGGGTCTTCTCCAGACTCGAAATGTGGTCCTAATAATGAGTCCCCGAGAAGGTCCGTTGTTACTAAACTCTCAACCGCATCAACTTTCAACCCCTTCTCGGTACCCTTCCTCCGCTGATCTAAAGATTGTTGACCAGAATGTGACTCCCTGGATGCAGGACCTCCGGTGATAATTCACGCCATAGGCTGCACCGGACACTTCTCAACCCACTCCTGCTCCTCCCTACTCACGTCGGCCGGCTTCTCGGCAACGACCTAGGGTGGAGCCTCAGAAGTAGGTCCCGCAAAGTCGTTGCCGAGAAGGAGGTCGACGCCCCCAACAGGTAACTTCTCCACAATTCCTACATCCAGGTCCCGAGTCACACCATCAACTTCCATCTTCATTCTTACAAGCGGGTATGACCTTGTCGCATTAACTCCCTGAACCACAACCACCCGCGCCGTATTGACAGGTTTACCAGTTAAATTTCTCAACAGTGTTTGCGATGCCCCAGTGTCACGCAAAATTCTCACCTCATGTCTTCTACCCCCCACTCCACACAACCGAGTCCCCTGTGGTCACTAAAGGCATCACGGACAGGGAATAAGCCTTCCAGATCCTTCTGCACTGGCAGTGTATTTACCTCGGAAGAAATGCCTCTAACAAACTCCGATGTCCTCTTGAACACTCCAATGCTGTGAGCAAAAGACACGGCTGCCGGAGAAGGTCGACTAGGGCACTCATTTGCCTTATGACCCTCCTGGTGGCAACTAAAACACATAAATTTCGGTTTCGGCTTATACTGTGATGTAAAAGGCCCCTGACTTTTCACATACGGTGTGGTGTAAGGTTTGGATTCAGTTTTAGTTTCATGCCTCTTCTGTTTAAATGTGTCATTGCTACGGGGAGGGGGAGGATAACGGTCCTTAGCACTTACATCGTACTTCTGTGAGGACCCGCAACCCCGAATCAACGACAGCCGTCGATCAGCCATTTCTGCTGCTTCGACTAGAGTTCTTGGGTTTTCTCCTTTAAGTTCAAAGTTAGATCACCGCCCGTGCTCTTAAAGAACTGCTCCAACATCATCAACTGCTTAACTCCATCAAACGTTGTTACCTTCTCAGATCGGAGCCAGTTCCCCATAGCATCGGACAAGTCCCGGGCGTGTTCCAGAAAGGTGCTATCTCTTCCCTTAGTTACACCCCGGAACTTCAAACGGTACGTTTCTGGTTTCAGTTCGTAAGCCCTCAGGACAGCCTCCTTGAGATCCTCATACACAATACATGACTCCAAAGGTAAAGCCTCGTAGGCTTTAAGACCCATGCCTCCCAATCTACAGGATACAAGTGCTGCCCATTTATTCTCTGGCCACTGGTGTTCCTGGCACTTCTTCTCAAAGCGTGCGAAATATTCTGTTACCCGACTCTCATCAAACACCGGAACCAGTTTCAATAAGTGCGAGATAGATTGATCAGGAGCACGGCTACAAAGTCGCTGTCCTGTTGTCTCCCCTCGCGACTTCTCTACGTCCATGTCGGCACAGTACCTAGTCGACTCTAAATCAGCTTTGATTTTTGCTAGCTTGGCTCTCACTTCTATCTTGGCTAATTCTAATTTCTGCTGAAGCTCACCTGCCCTTCGTTGCTGTTGAATCTTAGCTAATTCGAGCCGAAACAATAATTCTGGAGATAACCCTTGAGGAGGTGAAGGTGCTACAATGTTTGAAATTACCGGTGGTCCTCCCAGGGGCAACCCCCCCTGCCAGCCACCACCCAACTGTGGAAGCGTACTCGGGGTCGGCAAACTACTGGGATGGCTGGGAGTCGAGTGTAGGGGAAGCATGGCCGAAGGGCTCTGAGCACTCGACCCATCTCGCTCACCAGTCACCCTGCCCAGTACACACGTTATCAAGTTATCCCTGGTCATGCTGCTAGTACCCGCATGACCGATAGCTGTGGCCAGGCATTGAAGACCGAACCGACCCATACCCTCCAACCGCTCGGCAGTAACAGGCCATTGCAAAAATATCCTAGCATCCTCCACACAGTTCACTTGATTAACCCTTCCATCATGCTGCTGTTCCTCAGTTTCGACATTACGTACTGTGTCTCCATTCTTCTCTGATCTGGTATAAGACATGATGCTCACAAACATTTCCCACCTCAATATTCAGAAAAGAAGCACCCCAAACTCTTATACCTCGATATACACACAACAATTCTCGGAAATACTCAAGGGCTATAATATGTTGCAAAAAAAAATTATTCTTGCTGATCCCCGCAAAATATTCCCCAAAACAACAAATGTTCCCTGCTAATAAATGTAGGTTCACCAAATCCTAGGTAAGGTCGCCATTTGTTACGACTGAGGTTCAAATATATCAGGGCTCTTATTCATTGGACTAGTAATGGCATAAATGCTACAACGGAAAGTGCTAGATCCAACCTCTGATGTATATTCCCAGTGAACAAAGAACACAAATACTCTCCAGATATCTATATGCAATAATAGGTCATTAAACTCTCAATAAATGTGCGTCTACTCTAGGATTAATGTTATGGGAAAACAGCCTATTACTACCTATAACCGAAGGTGCTTGGTTATGGTATGCAAAGTAAGGTGGTAAGAGAAGTTACAGCTTACGTTACTTTAATCAATAAATGTCAGGCACTCCTGCATGAAAGAAAGTGCACTAAAGTTCTTCAACACCAACAAGGAATCTTCTTTAAATGTTAGATGCTATCAAGATGCTCGAATCGGAAATGGAACCCAAAAAGGCAGGCAGCGGAACAATGCTCGTGCAGGCTAAGCACACAAAAAGGCAGGATATATAATGCAGTCGGAGCCAAGTATATCCTAAACGCTACAACAATAATAATATTCACCACAACAATGCAGTATTCCTATCAACAAAAAGAGCCTAAGTCGTTTGTGTCTCCATACATCAAACTAGGCTGCGAAATGCTTATGTAATCATAAACGGGTATGCATAAAAAGAGTAATTGGGTTAATATACTTAATGTCTACTATGACTGATAAAGTCTAGCTAGAGTCAATGATACGAGATACTGGTGCGCATGGCATGCCGCATAGCCTAGTGCAAATCTCAAGTCTGTGTGTCAAATATTACGTTATAATGAAGGGTAGCTCTCTTGAGAAACCTTAATACCGAAGTATTAAGCGTTCTCCTGGCGTACCTCAAAGACAAACAACGAGCTTAGAACAGTGCAGAATGGTATAGGCAAAAAGCCCTCATTCGTGCATGCTCTACTCTCAATGGCACACAGACTAGAATTTACTCAATCAACTCCAGTTCTCAGGTATGTCGTGCAGCTTTTAACTAAAGCCAGCACTCATAGGAAACAATACCTTATAATATCAGACTCTTAGTCTAGCATTATCTAATCCAGCAGAACACTAATAATTATAGGAAGCGGTACTGAACAATATGAATGCCAACCAATGCTTCGTGATCAACTTATCTTAACAACTAACATACATGGGTTATATCAGACCTTAACGCACAATACAACTGGCCAGCATGAAGCTGATTATGCAGAGTTAACCAGAGGGGATATAATGTTAATAAAAGGTGGTGAAAGATATGGAAAATGAGAGAGATAGGCAGAGGAAAAGATTCTCAGGTGCAGGACGGGAGCCAGGTATCAAAGGGATAAGAGGGATGCGTTCTAGAAACCAGATCTGAGGGAGAGAGTGGCGAGGGAACTGTATATATACTAGCACTAGCTCGAGCCGCGTGGGAAAAAAGCGGTAACAAGTCCTCCAACCAATAATAAAGAAGCCAGCCAAACATGACGTCACAAAGCATGCTAAAAAACTCCCTCAATGAATCCCCACGAGGCCAGCCAGCTATGACGTCATCGAGTATAGCAAAACACTATGCGCCTCCTCTCACTCTGTTCTACTCTCTCTCTCTCTCTCTCAATTCCTATCATTACTACTTAATGATAAAACATATACTTTGCAATTAAATATATAAAGCCTGGACATGGGCGAAAACAAAGAGCCTTTCTGGACTGCCCATGACACGAGCTTTCATATGAAATAAAGCACACAATAATACATCAACTGTAGCCACATCCACTGCCCTGGCGATCCTAGCGAGTCACTGTAGGACAAGCCATGCGGTTCTAACGGAGTGGTTAACGTCACACGAGTAACTCGAGCAATCTGTCGTTCAGCCATCTAGGGTCCTCTAGGTCACCAACTATTATATTTGGATCTCGTAACTCCCAAGAGCAAGTATGCAGGAGAATAATTACTATTAATATAACCCTTGATTTACCTGCGACATCTTTTTTCAGCTGCATTTAGACGATTTTATGAAGTTTAGGAAGGATATATGGTCGCTAAAAGGATTAATTGAGATAGGTATATCAACTCATGACACGCTTTTGCATTAATCAAACAGAAAATACATAGATGAGATGGGAACAATGGGTGTGGTAATATGTGGTCGTGGATGAGCTTGTGTATGTGTATTCGTTTGTGTTTCTATGTGTGTATGTTTGAGTTTGTGTGTATACTATAGCCCATGTGTGTAATTCAATGCATGCAATTACCTCTTGTTGGTTTGCCTTTTTTTTTTTTTTTTTTTTTTCCAGTTCACGGATCGCCAATAAGCTGGGAAATAATATGATCGTAGTTCTCATAAGATAGTATGATGGTGTTTCATCTGTCGTCCTCGCTTGATTTGTAGCTGCTAATTCCTGGCTATCAGTGCGAGGTTAAGGGGAGACTGACCGTTTGTTTGGTCAATTAATTAATTTATTCATATATTTTTTGTTTAGTTTCCTCCCTAGACCTCCATCAATCTTAGAAAAACACCCCCTAGACCCCCCTTCAAGATAAATGTGTACATTTTTCGGTAGAGAAATGTCCCAGCCGAAAGCCGGTTCTTCTTAAAATTGCAGGCTCGCTATCGCTCGCCAGGAAATAATCGACACCTAAATGGTACGAAAGGTCTTAAAATTGACAACGAAAGGTGTTAAAATCGCCAAACTAATGAGCCGAACGTCTTATAATCTCAAACCTAATGGGCTAAACATTAGGTAGAAGGGGGTCCAGAAAAACGGTCTGCCTCCCCTTAATTCTCGCTCCGTGGCCTTTTACTAATATTGTTCCATATTCATATTAGCTACACTTTTTTCGCCCTCACCATTTAAGAGGAAAATGAGAGCCGTAAGTTATGGTTCATGTGAGCCTTAAGTTACGGTGGGTGTGTAATTACCCTGTCAGGCGCCTCTAGATGGAGAAAGGCTTGGCCCAGACCTTAATTCACTCTCTGTTTTCATTACAATTTCGAGGTTGTATCAATGTTTCTTTTGCTTTTCTCTACATGGTGCTTCTGTGCGTGCAGTTAGATCTCATCTCATGTAGGATTTATAACGTTTGTTCTTCTATCATTACCAAGCAAATATAAACGGGCACTTAGAAAAGAATATATATGTCAATTAATGCATTACAGTAATGCGTATAATTTGGTGTCCCATTACGACCAAACTCATCAACGCAATAAGAGTTTAACTAATATGCTATGAGACATAAATGTTCAAGACATTTCTTGAAATGCATATAGGCATTTTTAAGCTTCATATTCTATCAATATTATGTCAATTCCAACGGTTCCCTTTTACTCATTTAGAGAGAAACATTGTCTATTAATGCGAGTACAATCGCCTTACATTTGTCAGAGAAAATACAAACATATATTGTATGTATTGTACAGTATATATAAATATATATATATATATATATATATATATGTATATATATATATATATTATTTTGTTCAGTCCTTGAAGTGCTGCAGAAACTTAGCAAGGTTTGAATAATGTTGATGACTACAGAGCTCCGGAGAAACTTAACAAGGTGTAAATAATGTAGATGATTACAGGTATATGACGGCTGATACTCTCTGAAAATTTAGTATTGCGAGGATCTTGTTTAAATATGAGCCCACCTCGCTTATTTTCTCTTTCTCTCCCTCTCTCTTTGGCTTGTATCCATTCATTAAATTTATTTAATTTAATCCAACGCAGATTAGGAGGCGACTTAATTCAAGTGTTCAAAATCATCAAAGGCATCGACAATATGAAATGTAATACATATTTCACTATCGACCAAACAAATTACACGCGGGGAACGGTTGCAAAATTATTGTAAATCTTTTAACTTGCACGAGTCTAAGAATGGCTTCTTCAATCGAGTAGTCAACTTGTGGAATGGGCTTCCCCGAGATGTCATAGACTGCAGCACCATTGCTTCTTTTAAACTTCGCCTAAATAAACACCTTGCCTTAAATCCACGACTGACTGCATTTGTGAATTAATATTTGTTTTGTTTTTATTTTTTACCTAACAATTGTCCCTTACTAACATCTCCTAATCCTGCCACGGACATTTGTCCCAGGGTAGTCTTCCCCTTCCATTTTCACCTATGCTATCTAAGCCACTATTTGGACACTTGTCCATCAGTGTTTTGGAGGGCAAGCAGCCTTGAGGGGTCGTTGGACCTTTTATTGCTTGATTTCCTTTGTACTCCTTTGTACAGTCGTCCACTACTATATCCTGTTCCAAATAAGTAGGCCAAAAATGGTGACAGAAAATGGGTTAGAGATATTGGGCTGTAAATGTTCACACCTATTTCCTGGCCGACCCTTCCCAAATTATAGAAATTCTAACCCCATTACTCTGGTCGTTTGCGAGTTATAGAGGTTAAGTGTTCACGAGTTTTAGCCAACTTATTTGTCTTGTTTCACTTCCTGTGGTTTGTATATGTCAAACTGCTCCTATAGTTCTTGTTATCCCATTCATCCCATTCTCCCTTGAGGGTTTATTTTTCTGGTCCAGTTTTTCCTCTTGTTTAGCCCTATTACTTTTTACATTTTAAGACCTTTCTCCCTATTTCTTTATCAATTTTCTGAATTTCCGTGCCACTTAGGTGTCAATCATTTTCCTGGCGAGCAGCGATAGCAAGCCTGCAATTTATGAGGAACCAGCATTCGGGTGGGATATTATGCTGCCAGAAAATGTATAAGTTTATACAGGGGACCTTTTTTTAAAGCTTGATAGAGGTCCAAGGAGCACACTACTGTAGAATTTAAAAATAATACTCCTTTTTCAAAAAATATCACCAAGGTTCTTCTTATCCTTTCCATTTTAATTTCATGTGGTCAAAATCAAATGTCTTTATGATAAAGCTATTACTAATTAGAAAATAATGTTATTGCAGACAAAGGAAAACAAATGTTAATAAATGTTAGGAATAATAGCTCGTGTTATCCTTCTTCAAAATCGACTATGTTTCCATTGATACTAATATTCAGCTTTCCCTGCCTACCTTACCAATTAGAGAGTATTATGTCTTTTAAGGGAGCTCAGACGGTATTGTGCAGCATAATTTACTGGTTTGGCTCAATGGTTTAAGGAAGGGGTTTACATTGCTCTCTAAACCTCTATCAATCTTAAACAAAAATACCCACAAGACTCCCCATCGATATAAATTTGTAAATTTTTTGGTAGAAAAATTTCCCGGCCGAAGGCCAATTCCTCTTCATATACAGGCTCGCTATCGCTCGCCAGAAAAAAATCGACATCTAAATGGCATGAAAGGTCTTAATATTGGCAAAGAAATGGGACAAAAGGTCTGAAAATCGCCAAACTAATGGGGCGAATGTCTTGTAATCTCATAACTAATAGGGCTAAACATGAGGGAGGAGGAGGACTCGAAAACCACAACTGCCTCCCCTTAATGCAGCAAAATACATGTTCCAGACAACCTCACAATTAATCACTTGCGTGCTTCAGGCTATCAGGAAGTTGGAGTCGTAAATATTGATATAGAACAAAATGCAATATAAGGTAGGTTTCTGGTGGATTGACAGTATGATGAATTTGCTTTTATGCATTTGTGTGTGAATTTTGTGTTTTGTCTGTGTTTGTTCGCTGTTTTATCTTGTGTTTTGTGTTTTCCTGTTCTTGCTCTGTCTTGAGTCGGCCACCCCCAAGAAAATACAAAAAATAAAAGAACAAAATAATAAAATAGGGGAAAATAAAATTAAAACAATAATAGGAAAAGTGGGGATTGGGCCTGAGCATATAGATATAGATAGTATTTGTAAATGTACCACGACCATATTCTAGTTGATAACCCTTACAGTACCAGGGTCGTCTTTTTTATCATATTCTGCAACTATTAGCCGATTGTATTCAGCTTAGGAAGGACCTCTAGCAACAATAAGGCTTCAATATATCTCAACCAACCCTTTTAACTACCTAAGATCCTTCCTAAGCTGCATAATATCGTCCAACTATAGCTAGAATAAAATATAGCACATGTAGCTGGTACTCAGAGGGTTAATTCTGCTGAACATTGATGTTAATACCTTTAACTACCTTAGAGCCGGAAAATCGCAGGTGCTTAATCGCGTCTCGTTAGTTCATATGCTCAGCTATGGCTTCTACATTGTATGATACAAAGGAGTGTAAAGGAAAACAAGCAACAACATATTTACTTATCCTTACTAGGCTGGTTGTATCTAACCTACCTAGTCAATGTGGAAAAATAATGTATACATGTTGGGAGGCTATTCATTTGTAAACACAGTTAATTTAATTGGGGGATATGATCGAAATATTTATCAAGTCAGTTTTCTGTACAATTGAACAGTACAACATTCAATTATATTTCTAAGTAGTTCACTGAATACAGTGGCACGCGTATAATTCCTTGTTAAGGGGGGTCACCGGCATTTTTTATCTTTCTCTCCTTTTCTCTCTGTCCCTGGCTTGTATCCATTCGGCCCCATTCAGCCAACTGTTTTAAGACTTTTATCCCCATCCAGGTGTCGATTTCTTCCTGGCGAGCTATAGCGAGCCAGCATTATATGGAAAAATTTGGCTTCGCCGGAGACTTATTTCTATCGAAATATTTACAAATTTAACTTGCTGTCAAAACAAAATTATATATATGCTGGCTCGTACCACTCGCCAGGAAAATGTTGACACCTGGATGGGGGTAAACGTCTTAAAACAGTAGGCTGAATGGGGCCGAATGGATACAAGCCAAAGAGAGAGGGAGAGAAAGTGAACAAAAGCGAGATGGGGCCCCTTAACGGTTGTGTGTAATGAAAAAGGCACATGTCGTTAATTGTCCCGTGTGTACTTCCTGAATGGCCTTTGATGCCCAGGAAAAAAAAAATATATAGAATAAATAAAAAAATAAAAAATGGGGAGGCGATAATTTTTCATTAAGTGTTTGGTTCAGCTAAGCACGAGCCTTGGGTTTCATCCCTTTGTACCTTATCTTCACATCAACCTGTACGTCTTGTTCAGGGTGGGGAGAGAGAGAGAGAGAGAGAGAGAGAGAGAGAGAGAGAGAGAGAGAGAGAGAGAGAGAGAGAGAGAGAGAGAGAGAGAGATAGGAGAGGGAGGGAGGGAGGGAAGGAAGGAGGGAGAGAGTGAGAGAGAGAGAGCAAAAACCTGGATGTGTCTTAATACAATTGAAATGTGTTTTGTTGTTTTGTTTTGTTCTATTATTATATTCTAAATTCTACCTCCAGAAATAGCATTGCATCTTGTAGATTCAACCGCTCAACTCGGTGAAGTCAGAGGCCTTATTCCAGACTGTGAGTGTACAGAGCAAGAAGCTGCGCAGGGGTAAAACAAACCTGGAGGCGGTTGAGCACACCCAGCTTCTGGGAAGCTGTTTTAGCGAGAGTGGTAATATGATCTTTCCAAGAGAGAGCAGAAGAAAAAGAGACACCGAGAATATTAAGAGAATATGAAGGGTTAATTTGTATGTTGTTGAAGAGTAAGTCAGTTTTCTGGAAGGGGGCGACGAGTAGACATATGGAGAAATTGAGTTTTGGAAGCATTGATATTAAGAAGGTTTTATCTGTCCCAATTAGAGATAGTAGAGAGACCAGAAGATAGGTGTTTTATGGCCTCCTTACGTGAGTTTTTAAGTTCCTTCTGTGAATGATGTTGTGGAAGGCTAGTTGAATAATGTAATGTAGAGTCGTCAGCATATGAGTGAATGGGGCTGGAGGCGCAGTTGACAAGGCCGTTAATGTATAATAGGAAGATAATTTGAGATAAGACAGAACCCTGAGATGGCGAGACAGTGGCGATGCGGCTTAAAGATGTTTAAAAGGCAGTGGGTAAGATTGATAGGGTCTTTGACTGATAACTTATTCATAATTTAACAGATTAGAAAACATT
Organism: Paralithodes platypus; assembly: GCA_032716605.1. Taxonomy (NCBI): domain Eukaryota; kingdom Metazoa; phylum Arthropoda; class Malacostraca; order Decapoda; family Lithodidae; genus Paralithodes; species Paralithodes platypus. The sequence goes on from CM064487.1 coordinate 108,324,760, forward strand.
TAAGCAAGATATGAGATGACAATGGGTATTCCAGCACCAAATGAAAAACAAAAAGAAGGTAACTCTCGTTTCAGACACCTATTTGAACAGGTGTTCATAATATATAGCTTTAGTATTAGCAGCACAATTTAGCCAGGTGAAATACAGCGACACATTAATGCTTTTAAATTTGAAAGGGTGTGACAGAACACAGAAGGGGAGATTATCTGTGAACTAATGAGAGCTTGTACTACTGGTTGTTTTGCAGGGGGGATTAGAGAGACCTGAATGTTGAAGTGTGAATGGTAATTGAATACAGAAGATGTGACAAACATTTTCCATCTAATTCAAGATACAACATAGGAGTTATGACAACTGTATATATGCATGGCATTTTCAATAGTAATATTTAGTAAATACATTTTTGTAATCAAGAAAATAGCAAGAGAAGATCAAAGAATTAAGTCTGCGGAATGGGCTAACTAATGAGAATTTACAGCATGTGCGTGTGTGTACAAAGAATTAAGAGGTTATTCAATCCTTCCTCAGATTGAGAGAGAGAGAGAGAGAGAGAGAGAGAGTTGGAAGGGGGGTGGTGGGTGAAGGAGAAGAGGGATTTATTGCTTATATACAGACTCATTCATTGGCCAAACTGAGATAATACAGTATACCGTAATTTGTGTTATTATTTGTTTTTGTTTTGTGGAGCTACTTTGCTTAGATTTGGAAATGTTAAAAGGCAAGTTGATTCACCATATTTTTCTCCGACTATAAGGTAATGTATTGCCTCGTATGATATGAATGTATGTATGTATATACTCAGTCACATACCCTATTACTGAGGGTGGTCGACACGAGACAGAGCCCGAACAGGAACTACATTTAAGGTTCCTATTCTCAGGGTCCGGGACCACTTTCGGGTTCCCTCGCCCCTTTCTCTGTCTCGTCGAGTAGGAGTATAATAATCAGATGATCTACTTTATATTAGTTTATCATCCGCATTTGCCAAGCCTGTTTATATTTTGGTACATCTCTTCTATCATGCATGTTATCCTAATATTATTGTTGTGGTGGGTTGGATATATCAGAGTGAATGTTGTTGTCTTTTAATTGCCTTGACATTTTTAATATTTTTTTCCAATCATTCTTATTAACTGTTTTTTTTTTCGTGAGTGGTGAAGGCAAAAAGGTCATAACGGTATTAACAATGTTCCCCACTGTCTCACTCTCATATCCCACTGACATAGTTCTTTTTTTGTCTATATAGTGTGGCAGGTGGGTAGAGCATATCAACACACTTCTAAGTGAAATTACCAACCTACTACCTATACTGTAACACAAATATACCTCAGTTTCAGTAGTCTATGCTGTAGTTTGACTTCAGTTTTCTCTTTCCATCTCTACCTCCCCACACCTCATTTGTAAACACATCCTATTTAGTTAGTTTACAATAGGATTTGAAAGGCTATCAACCTTTTTGGATTATTTAACCGGTACACTGTAGGTCAAGAACAGCGGCTGGACGGGAACCCCTTTTCAGAACTCCAGTCCCTTGTCATCCTAAGTTAAGGAAGGTCACCGTTTTTTTTTATCTCTCTCTCCTTGTCTTTTTTTCCCTGGCTTGCATCCATTCGGCTCCATTCATCCAACTGTTTTAAGACGTTTATCCCCATCCAGTTGTCTATTTTTTCCTGGCGAGTGATAGCGAGCCAGCATTGTATGGAGAAATCCGGCTTCGTCGGAGACATTTTTCTATCGAAAAATTTACAAATTTAGCTTGCTGTCAAAACAAAAATATATAATATGGTGGCTCGCTACCAATCGCCAGGAAAATATTGACACCTGGATGGTGGTAAACGTCTTAAAACAATAGACGCAATGGGGCCGAATACATACAAGCCAAAGAGAGAGGGAGAGAAAGAGAAAAAAAGCGAGGTGGGCTCCCTTAAACGTGCTTGGGGATTGTGTATTAACATCTTCCTGGTTGCCAAGATTATTTGTACACACTGGCTAATGGGTGATGTGGTTCAACTGAGAACTGTATGGCTATTTGTGTTATGGGAGCCCACCTCGCTTGTTTTCTCTTTCTCTCCCTCTCTCTTTGGCTTGTACCTATTTGGCCCCATTCAGCCTCCTACTGTTTTAAGACATTTACCCCCATCCTGGTGTCAATATTTTCCTGGTGAGCTATCGAGCCAGCATATACATTATTCTGGTTTGACAGCAAGCTAAATTTGTACATTTTTCGATTGGAAAATTTCTCCGGCGAAGCCGGATTTCTCCATACAATGCTGGCTCGCTATCGCTCGCCAGGAAGAAATCGACACTTGGATGGGGGTAAAAGTCTTAAAATAGTTGGCTGAATGGGCCCGAATGGATACAAGCCAGGGAAAGAGAGAAAAGGAGAGAGAGATAAAACAAAGGCGGTGCCCCCCCTTAAGGTTATATTTCATAGTTTGTCATTTAGTTTACCAACGAACATATGAGTTTAAAAGCAGGACTATAAACCCTATTTTGCCGATATTTTGTCTCTCCTTGATTCGATACAGTTTCAGTGAATTATCGAAGGCAGCTGAATCTTGCTTTTTGCTTGACCCACACACCGTACATGACCAAGCTAAACGGGCCAAATAGACCGTGAGTCCTGCTCCACCCATCCTCCTCCTCCTCCTCCACCTCCCACCTACACACCAAATTAAACCTGCACCACTTATTACAGATTCACCCCTGACCCGTGGAGAACCTTTTGTATATAGAGGTGGGACAACTGGTGACATTATGTTAAGAACATAAGAAAAATGGAAATCTGCAGAAGGCCTATTGGCCCATACGAGGCAGACCTCTTCTTCCCTACATCCCTATTTATTTGTTTACACATTTATGCCCTACACTACATCTCTCACTATATGGCCTAACCTATACCCCCTTCACTACATATAACCTCCCTTTGCCCTTCTATCTATTGTATCTATTGTATCTATTGTGGAGTTCGCCACCTGCTAGTAACACCGATGAGTGTGCCGCCCGTCGGTATTTTGTATAAGGTTTATTCCTTTAGACGGCTCGCCAACCAAGGCTGGCGAGTCCTATCCACCAGGATTTGTATAAGGTTCTATCCCCTAGAGGGGTTGCCGACCAAGGCTGCCGAGTCCCATCCTCTCATATATGTATATATAATTAAATTTATTAATATTAATTTACTTTATTCTACCGCATTCAATTACTCCAGTCTGATAGTCAATAATGAGATTGTGAACTGTCAGAATAGCTTTCAGAACATGTGCTCTCACCTTAAATAAAATAACCATTATCAACCTGCTAATTACTAACAGGAAAACAATATTCTTAAACATAGAGATGATTTATTATATTTAAAATTAATTTTTCGATGTCATATGTATCAATAGCCATACGAAATTAACCCTTTGTGTGTATTTACTGTGTTACTGTGTGTGTTGGTTTCCATCAGACAATTTCAATCAGTTTAAGGCGAGCGTAACGTAGTCAATGGTATACTCAATCCATCCAAGTATCGAATTTGAGGCAAAGTTAAAAGGTTATCCAGTACATATATTCTAAAGGTTCTCCTCTGACCCCTTCACATTTCCCGAGCCTTTTTTCCCTGGCTCTATCTCGTCAACACCCATTTGTCTTGCCATCCTCTCCGGCCATATTTGCCTCTCCTCGACCGTGCAGTGTTGCCAATTTAGGTACGGTACACTCGCATACCAAAGTTTTAAGAGGGGGTGGGCTTGTTTTCTGGACCACTTTCTCCCTCATGTTTAGCCCCATTAGTTTTCATATGTTAAGATGTTTGCCCCATTAGTTGGTCGATTTTAAGAAATTTCACTCCTTTTCTTCGTCAATATTTGGACCTTTCGTGCTATTTAGGTGTCCATTTTTTCCCTGGCGAACGATAGTGAGCCTGTAATGTTGGAAGAACCGGCCTTCGGCCGGGAAATGTTTCTACCAAAAAATGTACAAATTAATCTAGAAGGGGGATCTAATGGATTTTTTTTTTTTTTTTTTTTTATGGAGGTCTAGGGAGGAAACTAGAAAAATAATTAATACATGCAAAAATCTCCCAAAAAGTGAACCCTTAAGCCCTCTCATAAATATTCGAGACTTCACTTATTATGGAAATATATCTCTGGAAACGGACTCGTGAATATATTTGTCTATACATCAACTACAAAACTATACATATTTTTTTATTGAAAAGCAAGATCTATCCAAAAATCACTCCAAATAGTTATAATTCCAAAAAGGAAAACATACGGGGGGCTAGAGACTATGGTATCCGAGTGTACCTTCCCGCTAGATCTAGAGGTATTGACTTCGATCTAGAGGCAAATAATTACATCTAGCGACATGAATTCTAGTGATATTCTGTAGATTTGAGCCATTTCAGAGCGATATTGTAAAAATTGTCACATTATGCTAGCGATATTCTGTAGATTTGAACCATTTTAGAGCGATGTGTAAAGATTGTGCCATTATTCTAGCGATATTCTGTAGATTTGAGCCATTTTAGAGCAATAATGTAAAGACTGGGCCATTATTCTAGCGATTTTCCATATATATATATTTACTATGTAGCGGACTTGAATTGGCAACCTTGCAGGCTCGACGTTGACTGAGATAGATCACCAATATGTTAAGGGAGCCCACCTCGCTTTTTTTCTCTTTCTCTCCCTCTCCCTTTGGCTTGTATCCATTCGGCCCCATTTAGCCTACTGTTTTAAGACGTTTACCCTCATCCAGGTGTCAATATTTTCCTGGCGAGCCAGCATATATATATTTTGTTGTTTGACAGCAAGCTAAATTTGTACATTTTTCGATAGAAAAATTTCTCCGGCAAAGCTGGATTTCTCCATACAATGCTGGCTTGCTATCGCTCGCCAGGAAGAAATCGACACCTGGATGGGGATAAACATCTTAAAACAGTTGGCTGAATGGGGCCGAATGGATACAAGCCAGAGAAAAAGAGAAAAGGAGAGCAAGAGAAAAAAGGCAGGAGACCCCCCATAAGGGTTTCTCCTCCCATTTCTTTGACTGACTTCCTCTTGTCATTTTGGTCTCATTTGCATTGTGTAGTGGGTTAGCCCGCCTTGCCTGCGCTTTCACTCTGTCCCGCCCGTGCTGAAAAAGGGATCGCTTCACATATATTAAAAGAACTATTTTAAGGGGGAGTTTTTAGTTTTGCTCCCTAGACCTCCATCAAGCTTGACATTGTTTTGAAATTATTGAATGAAGATACGAAATTCATGACATGTATTTAGTGTTTTGTTCATACAAATACCGCATATTGCATTATGTAATACATTTAAGTTCATGGTCCCGAATTCTCCAATACGTATGCTGTCCCTAAGATGTGTTATATGGAGATGTGCAGCATACAGAACCCATGTTACCAGGCTGGATGTTATCACTGACATATAAAGACGTAAGGGACTGACAACTATCAACAAAAGGCTACCAAGGGTAATTTGTCCTTTTCGGCTTGTGTCACCGTAATGGGATTAACCCTTTAAGTAACGGTGACGAATATTTAATTGGTTTCAGCTGTATTTAAAGGAGTGTATGCAGCTTAGGAAGGATATGTGGTAGACAAAACGATTGGTTGAAATAGTGTGTAGGCTTCTAATGCTTAGAGGTCTCTCCTAAGCTTCATAACATCCTCTATTTGTTGCCAGAATATATTGAAAAGGACATCACCGTTACTTGTTGGGCTCACAAAATTTCTTGTCAAATAATCCCACTTTTTTCTACAGTAAGAAGTGACAAACAATACGCTAGTTGAATAATAGGAATCTATTTATATAATAATACCAAAATAACGTGCGATACTGATGTATTTTGTTTCAGCTGTCTTTTCTTGCTTACTAACAGGCCTTAATTTATCTGCTTTTATTAATAGTTGTATATAAACTAACCTTACTCGATATTTTTTTTCTAAGGAGGATTCCTTATTGACAAAACAAATACCTCTAACAATTAATATGTTCCTTCCAACAACCAACTATACTCCTAAAATCGATTAATGAAATTTACAAACAAATTTACAAATTAGAGGACTTCGTGCTTTACAGATATGAGTTAGATCAAAATATACATATTATTATAATGCATTTAAGTTTTCGAGAGAGACCACGATAATAGTCATATTATTTTGAGAATGGCATAAAAAGACGACTAATGCTAAAGCCACAGAGCGCAAAACAAGAGATACATCAATGGTGGAGCTTTTCCTTATCTGTGATGTGGCTTACACTGTAAATTAATACTTTCAAGCTCCAATTTCGTATATAGTTTCTGTTTGCTGGCTAGTATTGAACGATTTTATTCAGATTAGTGATGGTATTAGAAAGTCGGAGGGTTAAATGAGACTGTTCTTACCCTAATAATTCCCACAGATCCTTCATAAACTGTATAACATCGTCTAATGATAGCCAGAATAAACTGTCAAAATCCGTCATAACCTGACTGAGTGATGCAGGCGTCTCCCTCAATGCCCGCCCTCCCTTACATTCAACCAGGGTTACCAAATCAAGTCCGCTAGATAGTAAATATATGCCGATAATAGCTAGATTACCGCTAGACAATAAATATACAGTATGCCGATAATAGCTAGAATAACGGCACAATCTCTAAAAAAAAATCCAAAATAGCGCAAGTTACAGAATATCGCTAAAAATCATGTCGCTAAATGTAAATATGTGCCTCTAGATCGAAGTAAATACCTCTAGATCTAGCGGAAAAGTAGCTAAATTAGCGGCACTGCACTCAACCTGCCCTGTTCTCCCCTCCACCTTGTATTATTGCTCTGATTGTTATCCTACTTCTTTATCCTACAATTGTTGTGTTTTTTGTCTTCTGCGTTCTATGTCTGTGTTCCATATCTCCTATTTTTAAGGGGGTAATGCTTGTTTTTTTGGCTTATATATTTATTTATTAATGTATTTTTGAGTTTCCTCGCTAGCCCTTCATCAAGCTTAAAAAAAACACCACCTACACCCCCTTTCAAGATAAATTTGTATATTTTTCGTCAGAAACATTTCTCGGCCGAAGGCCGCTTCCTTCTAAAATGACAGGCTCGCTATCGCTCGCCATGAAAAAATCGACACCTAAATGGCACGAAAAGTCTTAATACTGACTCAGAAATGGGGAGAACAGTTCTCAAATCGCCAAACTAATTGAACGAACGTCTTAAGATCTCAAAACTAATATGCTAAACATGAGGGAGAAGGGGGTCCAGTAAAAGCGAATACCTCCCCCTTGAAGTCCACTCACACCTTTTATTATTCCCTTGATCTGTCTTACTCCTTTATCCCAGAGTTGCTTTTGTTTTCTTTGTTCAAGTTGCAAGATTCTTCAGTCACTTCTATTTTTAAAAGTGCTTAGAGATACAAACAAGAAGAACGTCCGAGTGTTATATAATCACTATGAGGTTAACATTAGGTATACCGTATATTATTGTCCTGTCATATGAACACACTAATTGTCCTGTCATATGAACACACTAATTGTCCTGTCATATGAACACACTAATTGTGATTCTTAGTTACATGTGTCACAGACTTGGTTATTAATGTATTTATACATGTATATATACATCTATATATATATATATATATATATATATATATATATATATATATATATATATATATTATATGGCAAGGAGAGAACATCATTATTCCGAGAACAACAGAGTGATCAAGTTACCGAGAGATGTGTCAGTGACAGAGTTGTAAGGGGCGTATCTCTATTTCTGTGTATGTTGTCAGATCCTGTCCTTAGGGGACCTCACCTCGCTGTTTTTCTCTTTCTCGCTCTCTCTCTCCCACTCTCTTTGGCTGTTATCCATTCGGCCCCATTCAGCTTACTGTTTTAAGACGTTTACCCTCATGCAGGTGTCAATATTGTCCTTGCAAACGGTAACGAGCCAGCATATATATATTTTGTTTTGACAGCAGGCTAAATTTTTATATTTTTCGATAGAACAATTTCTCCGGCGAAGCCGGATTTCTCCATATAATACTTGGCGAGCGATAAGAAATCGACACCTGGCTGGGGATAAACGACTTAAAACAGTTGGCTGAATGGGGCCGAATGGATACAAGCCAGGGAAAGAGAGAAAAGGAGAGAAGGATAAAAAAAGCCGGTGACCTCCCTTAACCTATCCCTACTAACACCAGCCTCTGGCCCCTCACCACAACACCGCTACTCCCACTCCTACAATTATTACCATCACCACTCTCAGATTAATCCATCACCTCCTCCAGCGTCTTCCTCATCAGCCCATTAATCTCTTACACTGCAGCAGCCTGGACGGTGATTCATGCCACCAAATCTCTGTCTTCTTGCCCCACTTATTATAGCAGTAAATCTCCAGAAGCCCACTCAAAGGGGAGATCAGAGTCGGGGAGAAATTGCTGATGTCTGGCTTAGGTTGGCTTGAAGTAGCAGATGTATTAAAAGCTTAAGGGGAGATCGGCCGGGTTTCTGGACCACTTTCTCCCTAATGTTTAGCCCCATTAGTTTTGAGACTTTAAGACGTTCGGCCCATTAGTTTGGCGATTTTAACACCTTTTGCCCCATTTCGTTGTCAATTTTAAGACCTTTCGTGCCATTTAGGTGTCGATTTTTTTCCTGGAGCGAGCCTGCAATTTTAAGAGAAATAAGCCTTCGGCCGGGACATTTTTCTACCGAAAAATGTACAAATTTATCTTGAAGGGGGGTCTAGGGTGTGTTTCTCTAAGCTTGATGGAGGTCTAGGGAGGAAAATAAAAACACACACGAATAAATGAATTAATAAACCAAACAAACGGTCAGTCACCCCTTAGGATTATTACATTTTTTTGTTTTTTTTTGTTTTAATATTCCAACTAGCCTACTCCCTCTCGGGCATAGGCTGAGAACCTGTACATTCACCGTATGTCTCCAAATACTATATAATAATGAGTTTGTATTGGATAATAAGGCCCGTACAACCGTGAACGAGGTGAATAATATTTGAACATTTCCTCATGATAAATGGCAAATGACAATAAACGTTGAATAAGGATACCCAGTTATCTGATCCATGTGATGTATTCAGTCATTCAAAATATTGAGTTAAGGGGGGCCACCGGCTTTTTAAATATTTCTCCCCTTTCTCTCTTTCCCTGGTTTGTATCCATTTGGTCCCATTCAGCCAACTGTTTTAAAACACTAATCCCCATCCAGGTGTCGATTTCTTCCTGGCGAGCGATAGTGAGCCAGCATTTTATGGACAAATCCGGCTTCGCCGGAGAAATTTTTCTATCGAAAAATGTACAAATTTAGCTTGCTGTCAAAACAAAAATATATATATGCTGGCTCGCTACCGCTCGCCAGGAAAATATTGACACCTGGATTGGGGCAAACGTTTTAAAACAGTAGACTGAATGGGGCGGAATGGATACAAGCCAAAGAGAGAGGGAGAGAAAGAAAAAAAAAGCGAGGGGGGCTCCCTTAAGGTTCCATATACAATACATTGCACAGAAAATTCTATCCCCGATTGTACATGACACTACAATCATGTATGTATAGTCTCTCTCTCTCTCTCTCTCTCTCTCTCTCTCTCTCTCTCTCTCTCTCTCACATTCCATCTAAATATAACCAACCACAGCACATAAGCCTCCAGAAAAGGCCATCCAGAATGCCAGAACTCGCTCATGAAAGACACAACAATTTTATCGAGGCAGACAGTGGCATGTGAGAGGCCTGGTGGTGGAATGCTCTAGTGGGTGAAGTGGAAGTAATGGAGTGGATATTATTATGGAGAAAGCTAACACGGTGACGGGAATGTTGGAAGTGCAGACATAAATTCAGGGGATAATATTTATGTATATATATATATATACATATACATATATATTAGTTTCTTCCCAGGACCTCCATCAAGCTTATATTAAGTACCCCCAAGACCCCCCCCCCCACTTCGTGATAAACATGTGCACTTTATAATGAAAACATTCTCCAGCCAAGGGCCGATGCCTCCTATATTACAGGCTCGCTTTCGTTTGCCATAAAAAAGTCGAAACCTATATGGCACGAAAGGCCTTAAAATCGCCAAACTAATGGGATGAATGTCATACATTTTCAAAACTAATGGGGATAAACATGAGGGAAATGGGGGTCCAGAAAAGCCACCCCTTAAAGGTCTGGTGTTGTGTCCTGGATGAAGAAGAATCGATGGCATGAAAGTTACACTGGAGAAAGCTAACACGGTGAAGGGATTGTTAGAGGTACCGGTATTGAAATGAATGAACCCCTTGAGATATATGAGGCGTTTTTACAGATTATTCTGACTAGCATTAGGCGTTTTTATTCAAATTAGGAAGGAACAAAGGGTGTCGTCAGAGGAATGGTTGAGATAGTGTTTCCCCATTTGACTGCTATAGGGCCTTCCAAATCTGAATTTAAAACAATAATAGCCAAACTATCATATTAAGGGGAGGTATTTAGTTTGTTCCCTAGACCTCCATCAAGCTTAAAATTACACCCCCTTGAGTCCCTTTCAAGGTATATTTGTAAATTTTTAGGTAGACAAATTTCCCGGCCGAAGGCCGGTTCCTCTTAAATTACAGGCTCGCTATCGCTCGCCAGGATAAAATTGACACCTGAATGGCACGAAAGGTCTTAATATTGGGTGAAAGTTCTTAAAATCGCTAAACTAATGGGGCAAACGTTTTATAATATCAAAAGCAATGGGGCTAAACATGAGGGAGAAAGGGGTCAAGAACAAAATTCCTTAAGTGGAGATCTCCCCTTAAATCACATCATGATCATCAAAGGGTTAAGAGGGAACAGGATTGTCAAGAATTCAGATTAAAATGGCTAAGGGGATAGTGGCTGTTTGTTTTAGTTTTTTTCTTCGTTTTGTTCTATTTATTAATTTATTCATATATATTTTTAGTTTCCTCGCTAGACCTCCATCAAGCTTAAAAGTACACCCCCTAGATTCATTTTTCGGTAGAAAAATGTCCCGTCCCAAGGCCGAGCTATTGCTCGCCAGGAAAAATCGACACTTAAATGGCACGAAAGGTCTTAAAATTGACAACGAAATGGGGCGAAAGGTGTTAAAATGGTCAAACGAATGGGCCAAACGTCTAAAAATCTCCAAATTAATGGGGCTAAAGACGAGGGTGAAAGTGGTCCAGAAAACCGGCCCATCTCCCCTTAAAGGGAGAATATGGACAGTTAGTTTAGTGATATACAGTATAACGGGGCATAAGAAATTGTATTACTTGGTCAGATGGGACAATATGGCTTATGGATAGAGAGGAACATCGCGCATCACAGAATACTTAAGGGGCTAGTGGCTGTTATTTTGGTCTGTAAATTCATGTATTCATTTATTTTTTAGTTTCCTCACTATACCTCCCTCAAACTTAGAAAAAACATTTCCGGCCGAAGGCCGATTCTTCTTATAAATACAAGCTCGCTGTCGCTCGCCATGAAAAAACGACATCTAAATGGCACGAAAAGTCTTACAATTGACAACAAAATGGGGCGAAAGGTGTTAAAATCGTCAAACTAATCGGTCGAACGTCTTAGAATCTGAAAACTAATGAGGCTAAACACGAGGGAGAAAGTGGTCCAGATTATATTACTTGTTCAGATGGGAAAATATGGCATATGGATAAAGAGGAAAATCGCGCATCACAGAATCCTTGACACGACATGATAGAATTAACCCTTTCAGTACCGGCGACGTGTGTTATATCTTATTCTAGCTATATGTAGACGATATTATGCAGCTTGGGAAGGATCTGTGGTAGTTAAAAGGATTCGTTGAGATAGTTTGAAGTCTTATTATTGCTAGAGGTAGATTGTCTTTCAATAAAGCCAAAGACATTAAGGAAGTTGAACTGAATTGGTTTTCGTATCTGTATCTTCTGTCTTCAGGTGTACTTCACTTTGTAATTGCTGGAGTAGCTATTCTCCTAAATTGAACAAAGCCCACACCTCAATTTCCTCCTCATACCTCGAGATATCACCTCATCTACCTGCATATTAGCGTCGCAATCCTCCTAAATATAGCAAAGCCCAAACCTCATTTACCTCTTCCTATCCTCCTAAATTGAACAAAGCCCACACCTCATTTTCCTCAGAGATATCCTCTCATTTACCAGTATAAGTACCTTAAGCCGGAGTCACACGAGCCCTTTTTTCGAGCAATTTTTACGGGCAATTATGGTTGGAAGCTTAACAAATTACACTTCAGTGGAAATCGGCCGCCTTACATAATCTACCTTCAGTCTAGTTGCCGATACCAGTGCGAAAAAGTCACGAAATAATGCGAGAACAAACTTGTTCATGGAAAATTGACGGAAAAAGCGCTCGTGTGACAGCGGCTTTACAGTGGCGGGATGAGGTATGCAATTGTCTGATAGTGTGGATTCCTAATCTGATGAGCCCGACTCCTAAAATGGGTTTAAGGGGAGGAAGACCGTTTTTCTGGACCCCTCTTCTCCCCAATGTTTAGCCCCACTAGTTTTGAGATTATAAGACGGTCGGTCCATTAGTTTGGCGGTTTTAAAGGTGGGGGCGCATGGGTTGAGATAAACATGGACTGATAATCGCCAAGCTACACATACTTATCTTGCAAAATGCAATGGCACTGAAATAATTATTAACAATGGTATGCAGGATTTTGTGGATCGTCTATACCGGGCCTGTGACGTCACAAGAGTGTAAGTCTACCATCCAGTCCAGGATGAGGATACTGGTGTGGCGTCACTATGACGTCACAGGACCGGTATAGACGATCCGCAAACTCCTTTATACCATTGTTAATAATTATTTCAGTGACATTGCATTTTACAGGATAATTATATGCAGGTTGGTGATTATTTTTCCATGTTTACCTCAACCCATGCCCCCTACCTATAACACCTTTCGCCCCATTTCGTTGTCAATTTTAAAGCTTTCGCGTGACATTTAGGTGCCGATTTTTGTCTGGCGAGCGAAAGCGAGCCTGCAATTTTAAGAGGAATCAGCCTTCGGCCGGGACATTTTTCTACTGAAAAATATACAAATTTATCTTGAAGGGGGGTCTAGGGGATTTTTTTCTAAGCTTGATTTAGGTCTAGGGAGGAAACTAACAAAATATATGAATACATGAATTAATAGACCAAACAAACGGCCAGTCTCCCCTTAATATTCGCACGCTATGTGAAGAATCTATCCAGACACCTTGGATTAACTTTCAACCAGAGGGAACACTCTCTGGTAGTTATAGTAGTTATGTAATAAACTAGTCGGCTATTGGAGAAGAAAATCAATTGACCACTTGCGAGTTTCGTTCTCTAAGGAAGTTGGAACTGTTGACATCGATGTTTAACATAATTTACAGCTAAAATACGATCGTAGTACATATATCTATATAACATTTTCGATTGTCTGTGTGTGTGTGTGTGTGTGTGTGTTCTTAATAGGCTGCCGCAGTTTTGGACCTGGGGAGCTGAAACTTTGCATGTGGGTGTCAATTGAACTGGGTCAGGTCGTAGAGGGGGCGAGGCCACGATCGGAGGTCGTTTCGAGGCCGAAATTGAAAAAAAAAAAAAAAAAAAATGGCCGTTTGGGGCAGAAGGAGGCCTCCGATCGAAAAGGTGTATGGAACGAAAGTTGTTCGCAGCCCACCAAAATGTGGGTACCGATAAGGTCAGATCGCGAGGCCACGATCGGAGGTCGTTTCGAGGCCGAAATTGAAAAAAAAAAAAAAAAAAAAATGGCCGTTTGGGGCAGAAGGAGGCCTCCGATCGAAAAGGTGTATGGAACGAAAGTTGTTCGCAGCCCACCAAAATGTGGGTACCGATAAGGTCAGATCCAAAATCGGAGGTCATTTAGCGGCCGAAATCGAGGTCGCCGTTTAATGAGGCACAGGGAGGTCGAGGCCGGCGATTATGGTAGTAGTAGTATTGTGATGATTGAGGTAGTAGTGATTGATGATGGTGATTATGGTAGTAGTAGTGGTGGTAGTAGTGATGGTAATTATGGTGATTATCCGGGCAACGCCGGGTACCCCTGCTAGTACATACATAAAATCCAATTCAACATACCATTTATCCATCAGAAACGTACATTATTATTGGATTTCTGTTTAATATTGATGGTCACAGCTCCAACTTCCTTATAGCCTGAAACTCGCAAATGGTCAGTTGACCAACATAGAATATACTTGTTCTGTATCGGGACACATTAATGCCCTGTATTGAGTATTATTATCATGTGTGGGGAGGTTCTACCCATACCGCACGTCGCGAAAGAGTAAAGTATTTATCTATATGAATCTTGTTATAATTCATATTGCCTTTAAATATATACAAAATTAAGTCAGCACTAATGATATATCAACATTTAAATAAGAAAAAAAGGAACTAAGGACAGTTTCTTCACATCTATAAGTCACGAGCTCCAGACAGGGACATTCCACACTGGTATTTGTTTTCCTCTGAGCGAGTATTGAATGCTGCACATATCTCCACCCTTAATCCGGAGCTTAACGTCATTTATCATAAGCAGTTAAACCATGTATAAGGAGGGAATTGTGTGTGTTGATGTGTGTGTGTGTGTGTGTGTGTGTGTGTGTGTGTGTGTGTGTGTGTGTGTGTGTGTGTGTGTGTGTGTGTGTGTGTGTGTGTGTGTGTGTGTGTGTGTGTGTGTGTGTGTGTGTGTGTGTGTGTGTGTGTGTGTGTTGTGTTGTGTGTGGGGGGGCGGGGGAGGGGTCAGGGATTTAATAAGAAGGATAATTTATGTTATTCCGCATATTGAAAAACAAAATGTTAGTAGCTGTATCTACTACTAAAAATCCATATGAACAGATGTTTTAAGGCTTAATGAGATTTGATAAATTGCATCGGTAAGGGGGAGTGAAATGTTGCAACACAGTAGATACTCGAAAATCCCCAAGTGGCATAAATTAATCACGTATGTCAAGGCCTCGGTTCAACCAAAGTAACACTGCTAAAAAGCCAAACTTATGTCTGCTATGGCCATGGCTATGGCTCCTAAACAAGGCATATAGGCCGACCCAACATCCCAACTCCGTGCTTAAGAGGGTTATACTCGCTTTTTCTGCACCCCCTTCTCCCTCATGTTTAGCATTTTAGTTTTGAGGTTTAAAGACGTTTGTTCCGTTAGTTTGGCGATTTTGAGACCTTTTGCCTCATATGTTTATCAATATTAAAACCTTTCGTGCTCTTTAGGTGTAGATTTATTTGCTTTCGAGTGATAGCGAGCCTCTACTTTTAGAAGGAACCAGCCTTCGGCCTGGACATGTTTCTACCGAAAAATGTACAGATTAATCTTGAAAGCGGGTCTAGAGGGTGTTTTTTAAGCTTGATGGAGGTCTACCGAGGAAACTAAAAAATAAATGACTATATAGATATATAGACCCAAAACCAAGCACTACCCCCTTAAGGGAGACAGCAACAGATTGCAGTGTTTATGACATGCATTCCACTACCCAAGTTGGACGCGAATTTGTATTAATAAGAAACAAAATAATAAAAGGTCCCACCTCTCTCCCATTCTTAAGCAAGCCATTTTGGATTTACAGAAGTGCGTTCATTACTTGCATTACTGTATGTCTTCAAATATTTCAGTAATGTAAGCAGTTTTCCTTTTTTCTTTCCTTGTTCTTTTATATATATATATATATATATATATATATATATATATATATACATATATATATATATATATATATATATATATAAACAAATATATATATATATATATATATATATATATATATTTTTTTTTTTTTTTTTTTTTTTTTTTAAAGGATTGCGACTCCAGAACGAACGCTTGATTTGTTTTTTCTCTCACATACATTTTACTTCAACTATTTTGTTCATCACTTCGTATAATATGAATTGCCCACTTGCGAGTTTCAGGCTATAAGGAAGTTGAAGCCGTAAACATCATAACTAAACAGAAATGCAAAAATAATGTAGGTTTCTGATGAATTCAAAGTATGGTGAAATGTATTTCATCTATTTATAAATGTACTAGAACCGTAATTTCGCTGGTATCTCTACTAAATATCGAAATCTACGGCTCCAACTTCATTATAGCCTGAAACTCGGAAGTGGTCAATTGATTATTTGGGAGATATCGATACCATATCTTGACATCATAGCCATCTTTTTAATTTTCTATACAGTTTCCGAGTGCGTAGGTATTAACCCTTTCTGTACTGGCTACGTCTTTTCTATTTTAATCTCGCTATAATTAGACTATGTTTTGCAACTTAAGAAGGAACAGTGGTGGTAAAAGGGGATAATAGAGATAGTGCAAAGCCTGTAATGTGCAAAGGCCCTTCTTAAACTGAATAAAATCATATATATATATAGCTAGGATAAAATATAAAAGACGTCACCGGTACAGAAGGGGTTAATTGTGAACTATGATGTTATAATAGGTTAACCCGTTCAGTACCGATGACATCCTTTTCAGTATTTTGGGGGAAACTATTAGACGATTTTATTCAGCTTAGGAAGGACGTTTACTCATTAATAAGCTACACACAATATCAATTAATAATTTTAGCTACCATATATCCTTCCTAAGCTTTAAAAATCGTCTAATTATGGCTAGAATGAAATTAAAAAGACGTCGCCGGTAGAGAAAGGGTTAACATGTACTGTAGATCTGCTTTATTACCTCCGCGAAAAAAGTTGGGCGGATATTATGTTCTTGTCTCCGTGTACCTGTTTGTAAACAAGCTATCTCACACATTTATGCACCGATTTTTACGAAAATTGGTAGACTGATAGGATATGCGCCAAGGAAGAAGTGATTCAATTTAGGAGGCGATCCGGATCATAACCTGGACACCAGATCCAGAAGAAAGTGTTCGCCTATAATATGGTAAAGAAACAGCCATCGTAGGTCCACGTATGTTATACGGAGGTGTGGTGCTGATAGTATTGTAGCAGAAGACTTCGACAACAATACAGTGACGAAAATATTAATGCAGATAATTACCATGATTGTTGAACACTTACGAGACTTCATTCCTTTAAACATATAATACATCTAATCCTGGTATTGAATGTCTTAAATACTCTTGCCATTATATGATTTTCGAAGGGAATAACTTGAGTGTTTTAGGAATTTTATCATTTAACACAAAAATTTAGAAATGTTGCCAACTCACCTCTTATCCGCCACTCATCTGTCACTCTCTCTGAGGACATCAACCATAACTTGACCTTTCCTGCCCCTCTCTCTCTCTCTCTCTCTCTCTCTCTCTCTCTCTCTCTCTCTCTCTCTCTCTCTCTCTCTCTCTCTCTCTCTCTCTCTCTCTCTCTCTCTCTCTCTCTCTCTCTCGCTGTCTCTCTCTGTCTCTCGCTGTACTATCGCTGTACTATCGCTGATAGTAAGTAGTATTTTAGTGTTACATTTATATTCCTCTCAATCACAACACTGACAATCGGTGATTTGAAAACTTCGTTTGGCTTTAATGCAGTAAACAATTTTTAAGTTTTATATAATACTGTATAATATTGTTACGGTAAACTAATGGCCCGAACGTCGTACAATGTGAACATTAATGGGGCTAAACATAAGGAAGAAGGAGGACCAGAAAAGAGAACCATCTCCCCTTAACCCCTTCTGAACCGGCGACGTTTTTGTTTACTTTATTCTGGCTATTATTAGACGCCGCTTTCAGTTTAAAAAGAGCCTCCTGCAATAAAAAGGCTTCGAAATATCTCACTTATCCCTTTTTACTACCACAGATCCTTCTTAAACTGCATAAAATCGTCTAAATATAGATAGACAAATATTTATAAAACGTCTCGGTACAGAAGGGGTTAAGGAGCCTTCATAATAAAAATTATACTGGTGATGGTAAACCCCCCCTCCCCCCCCCCCCCCCCCCCTGCCACCTTCACCTCCTTGACTATTCCTCTCCTCCTCCGGCTGGTGTCTGGAGTGTTTACTGCCACTCACGCACTCCAGGCCCGTCACTATTGTTTCCGTTTTCTGGCTATTATTAGATTATTTTATTCTGATTAGGAAGCGTATAGGGACGTCAGAGGGTTAATTGAGATAGTCTTTACCCTTATGCTTCCCACAGTTCCTTCCTAAACTATAATATTGTTAAATCGTCTAATACTTGTCATAAACACTCCTCCTCTCCTCCGGCTGTTGGTGTTTGGAGTGTTTCCTGCCACTCACTCACACACTCCAGGTCCGTCACTCTCAGTGTTTGGCTCTTGTAGTAGTCAGCCCCGGGGCATAGTTGTGAGGGCCAGATCCCAAAGTCACACCAATCTGTACAGGATGGGCAGGGTTATCAAATCAAGACCGCTAGATAGTATATACATGCCGGAAATCGCTAGACTAATGCCACAATCTCTCCACTATCGCTCTAAAATGGCTCGAATCTCCAGAGTATTGTTAGAATATGTCGCTAGATATAAAGTTTTGCCTCCATATCGAAGTAATTACCTCATATCTAGCGGGAAAGTAGGTAAATTGGCAACACTGGTGCCCATACTGGCTCAAGATATAACACATAAATAATGAGCATATTTTTTTTTTTTTTTTTTTTTTTCTATATTCCAACTTACTTCCTCTCGGGCATAGGCTGAGAGCCTTAACATTCACCGCTTTACAATGAACAGTGAAGCCCGTGAGGTCTTGTTCCAGTCTAGGGAGTGAGACCTGTGAAGCACGTAGAGTACAACGAGCACCTGCCATCTTGCCTTCACATGAGGCACGGTGCTCACTCATGGCCCGAAACGACCCCATCTCTGAAGCCACCTCGTTCCCGTGCTTCACTGTCTCACCCCCTACACTCGGACTCTCACACTTACACACACACAACGCCACCTGTTGAGCAGATAACTCATCAGGCATTGCACCCCTATAGCACATTTTGAATATGGGAATATTCATACAGTGCTATTTAATCAGGGAACAATGAGGGTATTTTATTGACGTTTCGGTGGGCTTGTGGTAATGCACTGATACTAGGTACAGCACAAATTCCATCCCAATAATATCTTCCCATTGATACATCGGGATTTGAACCCGGGACCTTTGGATTACCAGGCCAGTGGCAAGACCACTCCACCACACCTCCCCTCT
Source organism: Paralithodes platypus (assembly GCA_032716605.1). Taxonomy (NCBI): domain Eukaryota; kingdom Metazoa; phylum Arthropoda; class Malacostraca; order Decapoda; family Lithodidae; genus Paralithodes; species Paralithodes platypus. Next base: position 108,343,876 of record CM064487.1, read on the forward strand.
ATATACTCTATATAGCTAAAGGTTGGATGCAAATATACACCTATTTGTTAGTGCTATAAAACACAGAATTAATGCATGGAATACGAATGTAAGTAAGTGCAGGAATAACATAATGCTTATATCATAATCTGGTGGATATGTGAGAAACTGTGCCACGCAGGAGGCCAATATTTCAGCATAGTCTCCAATAAATGGCTACTAATAGCAACTCAATACCCAAGGGAATCATAGCGAAGTATCATCCTCAAAACAATAAGATACTAGTGTTATTGCATATAATTGCAGCTACAAATCCTGTCTGATGGGATCGATCTTCAGCTTAGCGTACAGACTAACAATCATATGGCTGCACACACACACACACACACACACACACACACACACACACACACACACACACACACACACACACACACACATCTTTTAGCCATAAATAGACCTTCACATTTATCTCGTGTTGTCACCTGTAAATCATTGTCATATGTTCACAACCACACGCTAGCTCACAGGCCACGACACTCCCGCCTATGCCCATGGTATAAGTATAATACCCACACCTACAGTAGCTCTCAGACGCTAAAAATCCAAACTTAAATCCAGACATCTCGTAAGAATTTATATAGAAGCTGACTGGATATGCAAAGCCCCTACAAACATACACGATTGTTAGTTCCGATTGCCCCCGATTTTTGCAAAAACATATACATTGAATGATTGCACAATTTGGGGTAATCTGGACCATAATCGTGAATGTCTCCGACATAATAATTGTCTCCTACTGAATAATTGGAAGCAGTAATTATTCAGTCTTCCAATTTATTATTGACAAAATTGGAGGCAAAACAATCGTGTACAGGTATGTGTGAAAAGGGTATAACTCCGAATAACATCCACCAACTTTTATTTTTATGTGAATGAAGTAGACAAAAGGCAAAGCTGTCTGTAACAAGTGTCTCCCTCATAGTTGAAAGAGTGACAGAGAGCCAAATTCTGAAATTATATATATCCATCTTGATAACATATAAGACCGTTACAAGATGCGTTCCTTAGAAAAGTACATTGTAGAGGTAGATACATTTGACACAATTTATATTAGTTTATGAATAAATACGTTTTAAGAGGAAGTTTGTTTTTTTCAGGACTCCCTTCTCCCTCATGGTTAGTCCCATGGCGATTTTAAAACCGTATACGTGCCATTTCGGTGTCGATTTTTTCCTGGCGAACGATAGTGAGCCTTCAATATAGGAGGAACTGACCTTTAGCAGGTACATTAAACTATTTGTTCTACTGAAAAAGCTGTCTTGGGTTTTTTTTCTTCAAATATGAATGGAGGTATTGGGAGAAAACTAAACATAATAAATAATACATAAATGAACAAATAAATACAAATAAATACAAATAAATACAAGGCTCCCCTTGGCTGCCCCTCACACGACCTTCACCACTGGAGAGGTCCCCCTGGTGGTAAAGATGTTGGGGCAAGGCCTTCAATAGGGACAGTCTCGCCACATTTGTTGGTGTCTGTCATTATCTATCTATCTATCTATATATTCAGTCCCCAAACCAACTTTTCCAATTTGTTCCCTTTTTTTTTGGGGGGGGGGGGGGGGGGGGGGGGGGGTAGGTGTATAATTCGTTTATTATGTCGTATTTTGTTGGGCAGAAAGTTATCATGGTATAACTTTCGATTAATAAAGTTTGTATGAAAAGAAAGCTTAAGGGGAGACGGTCGTTCTTATGGTCACCGCTCTCCCTCGTCTTTAGTCCAATTATTTTTTTAGATTTTTAGACGTTCGGCCCATTTGTTTGGCGATTTTAAGACCTTTCGTCCCATTTCGTTATACATTTTAAGATTTATCGTACCATTTAGGTGTCGATTTTTTTCCTGGCGAGCGATAGCGATCCTGTAATTGTAAGAGGAACCGGCCTTCGCCGGGACATTTGTTTACCGAAAAATGAACACATTTATCTTGAGGGGGGTCTAGGGGATGTTTTTCTAAATTTGAGGGATGTCTAGCGAGGAAACTAAGAATTTATGAATGAATTAATGTATAGGCCAAAAAAGCAGTCAGTGTCCCCTTAACATTAATGTACTGTTTGAAATCATGGAGGCTTTATTTGTGTCTGGGTGTGCTTTATGAGGTTGTATGCACTTATATTCGTAAGGGGGGTTATCTGCCTTTTTTCTCTCCTTTTCTTTCTTTCTCTGGCTTGTATCCATTTGGCCCCATTCAGCCTACTGTTTTAAGACGTTTACCCCCATCCAGGTGTCAATATTTTCCAGGCGAGCGGTAGCGAGCCAGCATACATGAATATATATATTTTTACAGGCTTAATTTGTAAATTTTTTGATAGAAAAATGTCTCCGGCGAAGCCGGATTTCTCCATAAAATTCTGGCTCGCTATCGCTCACCAGGAAAATATCGACACCTAGATGGGGATAAACGTCTTAAAACAGTTGGCTGAATGGCGCTGAATGGATACAAGCCAGAGAAAGAGAGAAAAGGAGAGAAAGAGAAAACAAGCAGGTGACCCCCCTTAAGATTTGTACTGTATACTTGCCGAGCTCCCACCCAAAACAATGTCTTATTGTATATGTATGCAATTTGACAATAAAGTGTATCTTATTTTATCTTATCTTATCTTACAATGCACTTACTTATAACACATATAAGGTATTTTAAAGACGCTTTTCCTCTAACTCACTACGGCTTTCTGGAGACGTATGTGTGAGAGACGTTCGTGTTCCCATTTTTTCTTTTTCTTTCACATAATTATGTCGTCCAATAATGATTAAGAAACTCTCCGTTCTTAACATTAATCCTCCATTACAAACCCCAATGCACTACAATAAAGTAATGAAAGCATATGATCCTCTCGGGATTCTTCCAGTTATAGTTATGTAGCTTAATGTCCATCATAATGCACAATAAACTTATGAAATAGAATGCGGGATTTTAATTTTAATTGCATTTTTATGTATGGCATAAAACCATTACGCATCAATACCTTTATTAACACATGACATACCCATAGCTTACTCTGACTGTTCCTTTTACTTATATATTTTCTAGATCTCAAGTGACGGCGTCTGCTCCGTGGATTGACCTTCCAAACTACCAAGATTGGAAGCTAAAGCGTCACATTTTCCCTTTGCCCCTCAACTTTCTCTTCATAATTGCTGAGGGGCACAGGGCCCTGGGTGAGGCTTTGGTTTCCCGGGCGTTTCCGCACCCTCCTCAGCTCCCCGCCATGGAGTGGCTTCGGTCATCCAGGCTTTACTGTGGTCGGCACGGAAGGTTCTGTGGGGGAGCTCGGTTATGGCCTTGGCCTTGCTCGGGGACTTGGGGCTGTTCGGCCAGGCAGCTTGGGGAACAACAACAACAACAACAACAACAACACATGATTACCAGCGACGTGTGTTATATTGTATTCTAGCTAAATTTAGACGATATTATGCAACTTAGGAATTATCTGTGATAGTTAAAAGGGTTGGTTAACATAGTTTGAAGCCTTATTATTGCTAGAGGTCTTTCCTAAGATAATTAAAACCTTGTAATAGTTGCAAGAATCTGATAAAAGGGACGTCGCTGGTACTGGAGGGGTAAACTTATGATATGATGTCTTCAAATAATAACCTTCGTTACGCCAAAGGCACCCCTGGATTCCATCACGGGATATTGCTTTTCGTCGATATATCCACTTTTTACTCGGTGTTCATAACGCTTCAAGAGATATGGAATTATTTTAGCCTGATAGGTTTTACCATTTTAGGTGGGTAGGATTATGCTTGTTTTTGGTCTATATATTTGTTTATTAATTATTTTTTTAGTTTCCTTGCTAAACCTCCACCAACTTTAAACAAAAAACACCCCCTAGACCCCCTTTCAAGATACATTTGAAATTTTTCGATAGAAAATTGTCCAGGCCATAGGCCGGATCCGCTTAAAATACAGGCTCGCTCTCGCTCGCCTGGAAAATATCGACACCTACATGGCAGGAAAGGTATTAAAATTGAGAGCAATGAGGCGAAAGTTCTTATAATCGCCAAAACTAATCGGCCGAACGTCATACAATCTGAAAACTAATGTCGCTAAACACGAGGGAAAAGGGGGACCAGAAAAAAACGACCCATCCCCCTCGTTACTGCTCTACCTTCACTCCTCCCGTCCCATGAAATTGGTGAAGCATATTATGTCCCCCTCCTCGGGCTCACAGGCAATGAAGACACAACAACATTTACGACGTTTTCTGTGGGTCCGTGAACCATTTTCTTTCTGGTTTTGTTGTGCTTTTACCAGCCACAAAACTAAAAAAAAAGAAAAAAAACAAAAAATTATGTTATCAGCGTGCAATATTAGAGACTAAGAGGAACAAGGATTATTTGTAATAAGTTTGTAATCGACCGTGTAGGGTGAATGGGAATACATGCACAAAAAAACATTGAAAGACGACTGAAGCCAAACATAAGCAACCACAGAACTTAGAGAAGATTGGATACGGTACAACAAAAGACAAAAAGAGAACAGGTGGACAAAGAGGCGACAGGCGAAAGCAATACCAGATAAAGACAGATAAAGACTTCTGAAATTAAGATACTCCAAGAATAACATTTGCCAATAGCTGAACTGCGAACACAAGAAAGCATATCACACCATTCAATGTAAGTACAGTTAAGAGCATAAATCGAGACGCACCTATTTGAATCGGTATCGAAAGCAAACGAAACAATGTCACGTATAATATATGCCAGATTCTTCAGAACTTGAAATAACAAAGGTTCAAAGATTCGAATTGATGTAACAATATACTGTACTGTATATGCTGAGAACTGTACAGTAAGAGGCCGCAAGGGACTGGGGTTCTCGCAGAGAGATTCCAGTCCTGACGTTCTTCTTGACTTACATTGAGCTGGCTTAATAGTCCAATGGGGTTGATAGGGTTGATTAAAAGATGAAGTCCTATTTTAACTAACAAGTAAGAAGCACAAGGGACTGAAGTTCTCGAAAAGGGGTTCCAGTCCTAATGCTATTCTTTACTTACAGAGTGCTGGCCTGATAATCCAGAAGGGTTGATAGCCTCTGAAGTCCTATTTTAACTAACTAACCAAGCAAGAGGCACACATAAATGAATGTCGGTGTCACAGGAGAGAACTGAAATAATATAAACCCTAATACACCAGAATAAAACATCACAGATTACAATAAGAAACTGCCGCCGCAAGAGGTAACAATGAGTAGCCACATCTAAGAGCTACATCATAAGCGGCATGAGAGGAAAACATCAAGACAATTAAGAGAACTGGACTAAGAGGCATTAAACAAAAACGGAGAACAATAAATGCAGCTTTATGAGACAATTTAAACACAGATAAACATTAAATGAAGCGCAACAAACAGATGGGTGGATGCAATAAACGAGAACAGCACCGCCACACATGAATACTATTGAGAGAGAGGTATCCTGAACAGGATTTGAACCCACTCACTCCAGGTATATTTGGGAGAGTCGGGTACCGTAACCACTTGGCCATGAGCGGATTCAAGAAAAACATCCTTATTTCATATTTGAAGAACCAAGTTAAAGTCTCGTGGAGGACTATGCCTTCGAACACGTGGTGAGTTTTGTATACTTCAACAAAGACTATTTTATACTCCACCCCCCCCCACCCCCCCTCGCCCGCCAACTCGGCTAATTGATACTATTTTAATATTCCTGGTACTATTATGGAACTTCTCTGAATGACAAATATATATTTGTTATCTAATATCTTGAGGTGTGGTGCCCAAGTAATGCCCTGGGGGTGGGTGTAGTGAGGTGTGGTGTCCCCGTAGTGTCCGGGGTCAGACTGAGGGTGGTGGGTGTAGTGTGGTGTGGTGGTGCCCCTGTAGTTTCCTGGTCCGGGGTCAGACTGAGGGGGGTGGGTGTAGTAAGGTGTGGTGGTGTGGTGCCCCAGGAGCCCCACAGGTAACCATTAGCGGGCCCGGGGTCGGAGGGTCGGAGCCCGTCATTAAGTGGAACATTGTTAACGCCGCACCTCGGGTCAATCTGATAACAGGTGGGTACAGCCAAGCCAGAAAGTCTTGTCTGTACCCCTGATGTCGAGGGTGACTAAATATATCTATCAAATACCGTATTATTTATAGTATTTGTGTTAATATATATATTTATATTTATGAATTAATTTTTGTTTTGCCTTTTCTGTACAAAAACAGTATTCTTAAAATATCTTTATGCAACATACATTCCTAAATGTTCAGGAACTTTCTTTCCATGTACGAATCTAAATGTCTATTCCCCCTAAAGTTTAGCTATTTAAAAAATTCTGCAAGTTCTCTGGTTTCTATGACCTTTTAAACTAGTGAATCTTTAGTTTTTAACAATAGCGGCGGTATAGACAGTGTTTTCCTAAGTGATGTCCTATAAACATTAATTAATTCATAGTAAATAATTAATTGTTTATACTAGTCCAAATTAAGCAAGGTTATCAAAGTGTGTCTTTGACAGCGCTGTTGTTAGTAGAATTCACTAAAAAAATATGCCGAAATTGTTCGTATGGTCATGGAACAGGTGTAAGGATAATTTATTGGACAAAGCAAGTACATAATATGAGGCTCCTAATTGAAGTATGAAAACCTGTAGTGATCATCAATGTAATATTTCATCATTTTATAGAATCTCATACATTTTCATTGAATCTGTTGCAAAATTATTTAGTTAGGCTCAGATAACACGACATTCATTTGCCACTAAGCATTCCAACGTAAGATAATATATTTTCCTACCTGTATTCTTCACTTGTAATCATCAAGAATCATAATACGATTACATTAGTTTTCTTTTAAAATTTACCTCTCAGCCTCTTCTCTTTAACGCACATCTTAATAACTCTTAGTTATCTTCACCACTTACGTTCGCATTATTTTTTTTAGTCTTAGCTTAAGATTACCTTACCATTACATTCACATGTTGGCAGTTTATTCTGGCTATCATGACGATATTATTGAGATTTGGAAGGGTATATGGAAGTCGGAGGGTTAATTGAGACAGTCTTTACCGTTTGAATTCTCACAGATCTTTCCTAAGCTGCATAAAGTCGCCTACTAACAGCCATATTAAACTGTCAAAACACGTCATGATCCTCAAGGGGGTAATTCTCATCCTCCCATTGCTCTTCACCTATCACCCTGACTCGAACATCAAACAACGCACGTCTCTCCACGCCATGTTTAGCTTGAGCTCTGAACCTCACAATCAATCCTGAACTCTAATTTGTGTTGACTGCACATATAGCTTGAGCTCTGAACCTCACAATCAATCCTGAACTCTAATTTGTGTTGACTGCACATATATTCACTTAACTATATTCTTGAATATATACACCATAGGAGGAGCACTGTATTAACTATGTATGGTGTTGATATACATTATGTCAACTTGTATAAGTATATTTTATCAATTTCAGTCTTACCCCTCAACCTTACATAAATCCTCACTTGTTCACCCTGCTTTACCCTCTATCGTGTTCATAAAGAATCCCAACGTGTTATCCAATTTCTCAATATCACGAAGAAACTTCCCCTCTGCACTCTAGTTTAACTTTTTTTGATCTCTCTCTCCTTCACCATGCTAACTTTCAACTACAAGAACATGTGTCAACGCTCTCCACCTCACCACCTAACCTTCCCTCGCCACAGTGTCTCGCAATAACACTCACCTCTCTTCACTTCTCGTCACATAACCTCTCCGCCTCACCACCAAACCTTCCTTCACCACTTCACCCTATATGTCTCGAATAACACTCACCGCTCCTCCTCACTTCTCATCACACAGCCTCTCCACCTCACCTATGTCTCATAACGACACTCACCTCACCTTCTCACTTCTCATCACTTATCCTCTCCACCTCACCACAAAGCCTTCCCTCGCCACCTCACCTACAGTACTGTAAGTGTCTCCCAACGACACTCACTTTTTCTCCTCCTCACCTCTCATTACACCACCCCTCAATCTTACCACCAAACCTTCCCTCGTCACGTCATTATACCCAGTGCATTATAGGTAGGCCAGAAATCTCGAACCCAACCTCTCATAACTTAGAACGTGATAGATTAATCGAGCTAATATTTGTACCATTTGGGAAGAGTTAGCCAGGGAAGAGGTGTGAACATTTACAGCCCATTTGCTCCAACCCTTTTTGAGTTACAGAGGATGAAGGTCACGATTTCTGGCCTACCGATGATGAATTCCCTAAAGTAACCCCGAACACCCAAACAACCATGTCACTCTGGTCATAAGCAGTGTTGCCGATTATACTAATTTCCCGCTAGATCTAGAGGTATTTACGTCGATCTAGAGGCAAAGTTATACATATAGCGACATGAAATCGAGCGATATTCTGAAGATTTGTGTCACTTTAGAGCAGCGTTGATTTAGAGGCATATTGATACATCTAGCAACATGAATTCGAGCGATATTCTGAAGATTTGTGCCACTTTAGAGCGATATTGTAGAGATTGTGCCACTATTGTAGCGATTTTTGGCCTATATTTACTATCTAGCGGACTTGATTTGGTAACCCTGGTCCTAAAGTTCCCGTCCCTTTCATTGTGGCCGCTGGTGACGAGAAGCACATTCCTGGTCACCTCCGCCAGCCAAGGGTTACGTCATTTAGAACCGAGAAGGATGAGGGAGGACAAATAACTACACCCCCCCCCCCCCCCCTCCCCTTCCACATTAACACACACACACACACACACATTTACATAATATTATCTCTATTTGACTTTATTAACTCCCCAATCTAACCTTACTTACGGTCAAACTTTATCGACCAAACCCTAAATCTCGAACACACGGTAAAATGCATGTCACCCCAGATTCTTTTCCAGTCAGTTCTCATAGCTACCTCACTCTCAATAGAACCTATAATTACTGTGCAGCATCAATATCGAACGTTAGCTTTACCTCATATCAAAATCAAAACTCGCGTCTCCACCTTGCAATCAACATTCACATGTCTACCCCACAATTATACCTCGCAACGAAACCCTAAACTCACAACACAAAGTAACCTCTCTACTCCACTTCACGACTCATCCCAGTTTCCCCACGAGCCCTCCCCGTCATATCTTTGATCTCCACCTTACCTGTAACCAGGGTCCAGAGAATATGTAAGTTTTTTAACCCTGTCTATAACCCTAAAAACCCAAAGAGCGAAGCCACACCGGTCCCAGATCTCATGACCCCCTCCTTCTGGCCGCAGGTCACCTGAAGCACATTCCTGACTACCTCGGCCGCAGGTTATTATTTTTATTTTTATTTTATTTGTTTTTACTTTGGTTTTATTTTTACCCCCTGCTGTTTAATTTTGTATCCGCCTTCGTTTCGAGATTTTATGACGGTCACTGCATTAGTTTAGCAATTTCAAGACCTTCCACCTCATTTCTATGTCAATTTTAAACCTTTCGTGCCCTTTAGGTGTCGAGTTTTTCCTGGCGAACGATGGCGAGCGTATTTAAGGAGGAACTAGCCTTCAGCCGGGGCACAGATGTACACACACACACACACACACACACCTACCTTAAGTCATTTGGAACCGGGAGGGCTGAAGGAAGAACAAATATACTCACCACCACATATCTTGAAATATACATACGTACGTATACCTTTGATTGAGAAAGCTGACATCACTCAAAATAGGCCAACGTAGAAATCAGATAAGCAATTAGAAACACAATGCAGTGAACGTGTTGCTATGCACGAGCTTAGTGAGGCATTACCTTGAATATGTAGTGCAATTTTGGGCCCCCATTTAATCAAAGACAGGTAAATAATTGGAGTCAGTGCAACGAAGAGATACAACAAATTTATTTTTTCTCTCAGAAACACATTTTATATGGAGAGGTTGCAGAAACTCAACCTGTTCTCACACAAGATGCGGCGACTAAGAAGTAAATTAATTGAATGTTTCAAAATACTCAAAGGATTTAACATAAACACATCTCCCTACCTGAGAAAATGTTTTCAATTGAAGGGGTCACAAAGTAAATCTAGGCAGTACCAAACACTATTTTACTAATGACATGCTACTGTAGATAACTAGGACAGGTTTCCCGAATCAGTGATTGAATGAGTCACCATTGACTGGTATAAGAATATACTAGATCAGTATATCTTAGCAATAGGTATATTGTAGGGAAATAATGGTGGCAGATATAGTTTTGATTTTCATACTATAATTCTTCTAATTAATAACCAGTATGGCTTATGCCGGAGGGCATGCAGGGTGGGGAGAAAACCTTTTTGCTTTACTGTCTTTCCTTCTACTATTTTAGCATAGAGGAATACATCGTTTACCAGTCAATTTTAAGGCCGGATCACCTCGTTGGGACCAAATGGTCTGTGTGGACCGAGAAAAGATAAAAGGGAGCGGTGATGGCCTTTGCTGACTTCATTACGAGAGCTGGAGATTGGGCGAGGGAGGTGGAGGGGTCCCTGGCGTTTAGAGGTGGAGATAACATCACTCCTCACTAATAGACTACCGTGACCCCGTGACCCTCCAGAACCACCCACCTCTCTCTCTCTCTCTCTCACACACACGCACACACACCACCCTGGACAGAGGCTAGCTTGGACGGCTTTGAACAAAACAGATACAGAGCAGGAAACTAAATATTCAGATACAGTACTAAAAACTAACCACGTAAGAATCCAAATGAACATGTAATCGCTCTGTTATATGCCCGTGTCTCATTCCCAGATGTACGACTAACCATAACAGACCACTGATGACCCACTACACACGAGCCACTTTTTTTGTCTTGTTTTTTTCTATGTGGATGAGGGAGACAAAAGGCAGAACTGCCTGTAACGAGTGCCTCCCCCAGTTGAAAGAGTGACAGGGCCAAAATCAAGGAACGTTCGAGCCAAATTGCCTGGACACACGGAGTTTGAAGAAATTTAAGTCATAGGATGAGGGGAAGATATATCACAAAGTCACGATCACAGCCACGTTCACGATTAACCAGGACTACACGGAGGGAAGAACAGAGGAAATATAAACTAACCCCTTCTGTACCGGTGACGTCATTTTAATTTTATTCTAGCTAGATTTAGACGATTTTGTGCAGTTGGAGAAGGACCTGTGGTAGTAAAAAAGGGTTAAGTGAGACTGTTCGAAGCCTGTTAACTTCTGGAGGCCCTTTTTATACAGCCTAAAATCGTCTAATAAATAATAGCCAGAGTAAAATTAAAAAGACGTCCCCGGTACAGAATGGGTAAATTACCGTTAACTGAAATTTCTAGTGCATAAGGTGCAAAGTGAGGGTATACAATAATGGTTGATAAAAATAGTCGCATGTAAGTAAGAACGCAATGGAGAAAATATAGTTTATAGTCACCATAAACATAACTAAAGTTATACTAAATGCATCGATACAGAATATAAATATGAAAAATTATAGGAAGACGTGAAGGTAAATTGATCTAGTAATTGAATTACAAAGCCTACCATTCAATGTTTAGCGTTAACTAATGTCATAAATATATAGCTCTATGTGATATGACCCACAATTCATCTCTCCGGTTCTGATTGAGGTATATAAGAGTCAGAAGGAAAGTGACTGGCGATGATGAAATATGTAATCATAGTTTTAAGACTTGACTACACATAAGAATCATATTTGGCAAGTTAGTATTATTGATCCACAAACTCATGGGGAGGTGGATCATACAATTTCCTTCCTGCTGAGCCAATGATTCATAAATAAGTACAGTAACTGGCCCTTGACAGATATGTAAGCCACCAGTGTGTCTACTGCGTCTTATTTATGCTACTTAATTCATGGTTCAAGCTGCTTATAGTTCACGGAGTATAGCAACTATAAATTATTTAATGTAGCTATGTACTGTAGGTAGCTTCGTATATTTTGACTATCTCTGTAAATTGGTACTCCGTTTTAAAATAACTATCATGAAACTATGTACATGTATATACAGAGACAGGGAGAGAATGCTCTATCTTTTGTCGTCTATATTACTGACAATGCAATGATTTTCCATACCCATCCCCTTTTGTGCTCATTTGGTGAGGTTTCTGAACGTGACTGCTACAAACAAGTCTTGTTTGTTACACCACGACTTCTCTTTTTCTTATATAATTATATGTATACTTTTTCACACACTTTGACGTGGGTGTATATTGGCTTTACTTTGATAGTCACTAGTTACTTCAATTATATATGTATGCATGTATGTATGTATATACTCAGGCACATACCCCATTGCTGGGGGTGGCCGAAACGAGACAGCCTGAACAGAAACATTTAAAGTTCCTATTATCAGGGTTCGGGACCACTTTCACGTTCCCTCACCCATTTCTCTGCCTCGTCGAGTAAGAGAATTATAAAAAGCGAGGAGGATTCAGATCTCCCTGCCCAATTATATATTGATATCTTATTAACTTTTATATAATTATGTTGTATACACTCATCGCAAGTAATAGGTTGGTGTGCATCGTTTTTTTTCTTCAAATCTTGATTCTCATAACTTTAAGCCTGTCTCACTCACTATTTGTATTAAATATTTGTATTATCCTTGTTTGTAGACTAACTTATCTTCCTTTAGCTATCATAAATTTGGGTTAAACTCTGATGGATTTTATCTTGATTTGTTTGTTTACTATTAACACTTCATTTGCTTTGTTTCAAAATATGATGTTTTTCATTAGCTTTTCCTTGATATACATTCTCCTGACAAGCTTCAGTTGCTTCTAATTATTCATAAAAATCATTTGTGCGTGCGTTTACAAAGTATATTTCAGCATTATTCTTCCATTTACGTCTTCCTTCACTCCTCAGAATATATCAAAGCTACTCAACCTCTTTTTTCATCGTTCAATACCCTGTCACCATTCCAGGAACCCCGTTCTCCATCACAGTCGGTATGTACAGTTTGCCGCACATATTGTATTTCGTTGAGGTCGTGATTTGGGCAGCGCTGCACCAGCTTCCCCAACCCCCCTCCCTCGCTCCACCTCATATTGGTAGGAGGTGGAGTAAGGGAGGAGGGTTGGGGAGGTGGGTGCAGCTTTGTCAAATCACGATCCCAATTGAATAGACTATGTGCGGCAAACTGTACATACTTCACGCTCTTTTAGCCCTCCTCCATCAGGTTCAGATCAAACCTAATCATCCATACATCTATTTATCTAACATGTAGCCTACAGTCAAATTCAATAGTTTGTAGCATTGATTGAAGGTTGTGTATATTTCAAGCGCCATGTTATCGCTTCATACCTAAGTTACTAGAAAAAGATCAATAGTAGGTAATTTAACGTAAGTGATGACTTCCTAGATAATGTTATGTTCGCTTATTAGTATGCATTTCTTTCATCAAGGTGCCGGCGATTCCTTGCGTCGTCTGTGCTCAGATGAGTGAGATCCCACGAAGACACTAATGTTCGAAGTCCTAGATGAGATTCCGTGTTTGATATCAGTTTTATTTTATGTATTTTTTATTTATTATATAATTTTTTTTTTTTTTTTTTTTTTTATTATTATTATTATTATTATTTTTTCTCCACAGGTGATACATTAACAGTATGGCTCCTGGCTGGAACATTTATGGTTGTTGTTGTTGTTGTTGTTGTTCCCCAAGCTGCCTGGCCGAACAGCCCCAAGGCCCCGAGCAAGGCCAAGGCCATAACCGAGCGCCCCCACAGAACCCTCCCCGCCGACCACAATAAAGCCTGGGTGACCGAAGCCACTCCATGGCGGGGAGCTTGAGAAGGGTGCGGAAACGCCCGGGAAACCAAAGCCCCACCCACGGCCCTGTGCCCCTCAGCAATTATGAAGAGAAAGTTGAGGGGCAAGGGAAAAATGTGACGCTTTGGCTTCCAATCTTGGTAGATTGGGAGGTCAATCCACGTTAGAGACGCCGTCACTTGAGATCTAGAAAATATATAAGTAAAAGGAACAGTCAGAGTAAGCTATGGGTATGGCAGAGATCGCTCAGTTCTCACTCTGATAGACCAGCCCATCACCAATGATAGACCAGCCCATCACCAACCACATTTATGGTTATGGGTACAGGTTACCATGGTTGGTTAAGGGGGAATGGGCGTATTTGTTGGTTCTTTTATATATCTGTTATATATATATATATATATATGTACAGTATATATATATATTTTTTTTTTTGTATAGCGTCCCCCCTAGACCTCCATCAAGCTTAAAATCCCCCCCCCCCCCCCCCACAAGACCTTCCTTAAGATAAATTAGTACATTTTTCGATAGAAAAATGTCCCGGCCAAAGGCCAGTTCCTCCTAAATAATAGGCTCGCTATCGCTCGCCAGGAAATCAAAATTTAGAAAGCACGACAGGTCTTAATATTGACACAGAAGTGGGGCAAAAGGTCTTAAAACCGACAGACTAATGGGGCAAACATAATACAATCAGAAAACTAATGGGGCTAAACATGAGGAAGAAGGGGGGACCAGAAAACTACCCATCTCCCCTTAAACCTTGAGTGAGGTGACTTAACCCTTTCATGATGCTATTACACATTTATTTTCTTTTTTCTGGCTATTATTATATGATTTTAAATCATTTTAGGAAGGGCATATGGAAGTCAGAAGAGTTGAGATAGTCTTAAACCATTTAATTCCCACACTTGTGGAATATATTGCCTAGAAGCGTTCTAGAGTGCCATTCAGTCTAAACATTCAAATATCGCCTTGACAAATATCTTGCCATGAACCCGCGACTGACTGCGTGTGTACCCTAGTAGGCCTAATGTGACCATTTTAGTATGTACATAGTAATACAATTTAGTTTTTCTGACCACAGCCATTGTGGAGATGAACACCTTCAGTTTGATTTTTTGTTTTACAAGCAGCCTATAGTAAGCATCAGTAGGTCTGCTGTTTTACAAGCAGCCTATAGTAAGCATCAGTAGGTCTGCTGTTGCTTGTTATTCTTTGTATTCTTTATATTCCTTAGTTGTATAAACCATCTAATAATCTAATGTATTCATTTCACTAACAACACCATATACCTCCCATTAAAATTATAATTGGAAGAATGTGTTCCACCCGGGATTCGAACCTGGTTTACCACATACAGATCTTAAACACTCATGATGGCAATAATATACTGTCAAAATGCATCTTGAGGTTAACAATCTGTTAGCACTCTGGGATTTCGTTTACGTACAGGGAAATGCGTTCAGAATTGGATTAAAATTGCATACTGAATGGAAGCAAACCCTATACATATTGTTCATGTTTTATAGATTGCATCTTCATTAACTGGATTAATTATAAATACTTACATATACTTTAACAATACGCTATGTAATTTATTTTATTAGTAATTATTGATGTTGCTATATTTTTGTTATTATTTGCTTCTTACCACGACTGAAATTTGGTATTTACCAAGTAATGGAACATATTTCTTCTACTTAACAATACCTTAACCATATTTGGTAAGAAAAGTATGTCTTTCCTATGTTATGGCCCTAATAATGACCCGACGAAAGTTTAACGCTCTCTTCAAAGACCCTCAGAAATTCTCGACTCTTTCTGAACGGACAGTACCCCGCGATAATGATCTTGGTCCCGTGCTTAAAATACCGTTTATTTTTGGTTAGCTCTTTTACTCTCCGTGCTAAAACAATAAAGGCCACTGCATTTGTGTTTAATACCTACATTCGACTAATATTATTATTTTATTTTTTTGTGTTTTATGTTTTTTTGTCCAGGGATTAAAACAAAATAAGGACAGAATATTGTTGAGGCTGGAAGGACATGTGACAACCTATTTGGAGCAGGATATAGTCTATCGTACAGTGAGTTAACAGTTAGTGATTATTGGTAGCACAATGTTTGGTACTGTAGTTGACAGAAAAGGCTTAAAAATGCTTAATTGTATAAAGTAATGACTGAAAATCTTCACTATAATGCTCATTATACTCGTCAGTTTATATATAGAATACATTAACTGTACAATACTGAAAGGGCTGTTAACTCTTTTAGTACCAGCGATTTATTTCTTAATTATATTCGACTTATATTTAGACTATTTTGTGCAGTTTAAGAAGGAACTGCGGTAGTACAAAGGATTATTTTGGATAGTTCGAAGCCTGTAAATTGCTGGAAGCTCTTTTTAAATCGCATACAATCGTCCAATACTATTCAGCATTAAATGACATGGACGGCACTGGTCATGAATTGGTTAACAAGAATTAGAAAAAAAACAATAGTGCACCGGGAAATGGGTTCAAAGGCTCGACCCATGTCCGTCCCAGTAAAAAAAGAAATACAAAAAAAGAGAGAGAGAGAGAGAGAGAGAGAGAGAGAGAGAGAGAGAGAGAGAGAGAGAGAGAGAGAGAGAGAGAGAGAGAGAGAGAGAGAGAGAGAGAGAGAGAGAGAGAGAGAGAGAGAGAGAGAGAGAGAGAGAGAGAGAGAGAGATCCATTCCACTCCACTCCACTCCAGTACCCTTGGTTAATAACAAACCCCAAACAAAAAGCAATCTCTGTTCGCCTCCAATATACAGTACAAGCAGGTTGCAATGGAGGCGTCTTGAGGTCGTGACGATCATTCGGAGATACATTGGAACGTTGGCTCCTGCAAGCTAATTCTAGGGCAAAAATGGTTATAGTTTATGAGCACAGAAAAGATACTGTTATATGTAAGCTATGTTCACTTGTCCATTTGTGTTTTGTGTGCCAGGTATTTTTTCCACCACCCGAAAACAAAGCAATACATGAATACATATTATCGTTCTTGCGTACTTTTAAGCTACATGTTTAAAAATAACGTCAAGCTGGAAGCAACAGTGCAAAGCCATTTAATTAGTATATTTTTTAACTGACAAGGTGACTCTGAGTCTAGTATCGGATACATGCCCTCCTGTGACGTCAATTATACAGCTTCCCACCATAAGACGGAAATTCGCATTTACCCCACGATCTATATATTCTATTTTATCAGCCCCTGAATAACTGCAGATATTTTGAATAACTCATTTGATTTCACATTAAACAATGATTTCCGTGTATTTTAATTAGATAAAATTGAAGTCAAACACGTATACTACGAACTATCGGATTCACTCTTAGGTTATCCTGCTCTACTGTGATGTAATTGAGTCCTCCAGAATGGCGTCACTGTGAAATGTTGGCCGATTTCTATGTTCTAAAGTTCGTCCGTTTTCTTTGGAACGTATTCACTAGGCCCGTCTGTGTAAGCCAAAGTAGCAGACAAAAGCTCTCGTGAGGCTGCGGAATTACACTTGGGTTTTCTATTCATTGGTGAGTCACGGCGTGAGTGCAGTAGGGGGGATGCGGCGTGAATGTGCGCTGTTCGTATATTGGCCAACCACACGGATGCAGTGTAAAATGTTTCTATATTACAAAAGCAGAATATTGATTAGGTTTGGACAAGAATGTTCCTGTATATCTTATTAATATGTAAATAATAGTGAGGTCTAGAAATATTGTCATTGAAATTTTGGTGGGTGGCAATATATTTTTTTAAATACCAGAACAATTCCATGAATCTACTGTAGATAAATTAAGTATCTGTAAATAAGACATATTGTAATCATATATCATTCGTCTAATCTATGTACTGAAGATTCAACAATGTTGCTGCTAAGAAGAACACATTACGAGTAGGAATCTTCACTGACGCCATTATATAAAACAGCACCTTTGGACTATCTTTCTAAAGACACTACTCTGCAGAATGTCTTCAATAAAGGTTCTTCCTTAGACATTGTATATTTTACCATAATCGTAATTTAATAGCAGTTTTCACAACTTTAGCACCCAGGAGGTAACCAATACTTAATGTATCGTATAATCCACTAGCTACCAGTGGAGGTTCGAACCCCGGACCTTCAGATGAAAGAGCCGTAACCAATGTTCTATTACCTCTTAAAAGAGCTTATAGCCGAGCAGCTACATCAACATTAGAACTTGATTGCCACCATATCCATACAGCTATACAGAGTTTATTACCCAGAATTTTCATAAAACCACAATAACGTGTCCGAAAACAAATATACGAATATTGGCTATTTGATCAATTTTGAATTTATTGATCCCTTTCCCCCTGGTGAAAATTATATATAAAAAACTTGTATGGCTAACTAAAAATGGTGCAGCAGTATCTGCAAGGCTATGAGTTTTATAATCTAAATCGAAATAACGGAAACGGTCTACTATGCACTTGAAAATATGGTGCTCTAAGTCCCATTCGTAGATAGTTGATTTTTCGAACAAGTCATTGCGTTCTCTTATAGTTGATGCACAAAGCTGATTATGGCCTTAACAAAATACTGCATCGTCTTTCATAGGTATGCCATTAATTATGGGCTTACGTTCATTCTCTGTTAGAGGTATGTTCCATTTGAGGGGGTAGTACTCGCTTTTTATGGACCCCCTTCTCCCTCATGTTTAGCATATTAGTTTTGAGATATTAAGACGTTAGTTTGGCGATTTTGAGACCTTTTGCCTCATTTTGATGTCAATATTCAGACCTTTCGTGCCCTTTAGCTGTCGATGTTTTCCTGGCGAGCGATAGCGAGCCTCTAATTTTAGACTGAACCGGCCTTCGGCCGGGAAATTTTTCTACCGAAAAATGTACACATTTATCTTGAAAGGGGGTCTAAGGGGTGGTTTTTCTAAGCTTCATGGAGGTCTAAACTAAACTCAAAACTCAATAAATAAATCAACATATAGACCAAAAACCAAACACTACCCCCTTAATAGAAAATGGCCTGTGCCCAATACAAAAATAGAGGTCATGCAGTCAACAAAAGCAAGGATCGAGTTCCTCATTAATTACCGAACTTTTGTGCAGCGATAAGAACCGAGCCTAATTTGCCTGTTTTCGGTGATTTGATACGCAGCTCATTAAGACCCAATCAGTAATATCTCGCCCAGACCGGTTGGCTATCACTATACTAGGTCCTCTTGCCTCACCTAGCCACATCCCTAAATAATTTCAAGATTATCATGACGCATTTTGACTGTTAATTCTGGCTATCATTAGGCGATTGTATACAGTTTAGAAAGGATCTGTGGGAATTATAATGATAATGACTATCTCAATTAACCCTCTAATTTCCATATACCCTTCCTAATTTGAATAAAATTATGATATAGTAGCCAGAAGAAAAAAGATATGTGTAATCGGATCTAAACTGACATCACCTGTCGCCTCTCCTCTCCTCACCTCATCCACAGATCGTCCCACCCTCACCTGCCCCTAATTACCTCCAGATACCTGACTGATACCACCTGTCTCCCTCTCCTCACCCCACCCACAGACTCCACCACCCTCACCTGCACCTAATTACCTCCAGATACCTGACTGACACCTCCTGTCACCTCACCTCACCCACAGACTCCACCACCTGCACCTAATTACCTCCAGATACCTGACTGATACCACCTGTTGCCTCTCCTCACCTCACCCTCAGATTCCGGGACCCTGGCTTGTGGGGGATCTCCTTCAGGATACAGATAGTTTTTTAGACATGGATGCCATTTTTTGTATAGACCAGCCAACCATTGTTTAAAAATATCAACTTTATATTAGTGAGCGAAATATGTATTCCCTGTTCGTCATAGGTAGGTCAGATATCCTAACTCCAACGATTCATAACTCATAAAGGACTACTGTAATCGAACTTTCATTTTACCATTTAGGAAGAAACAGCCAGGGAGTAGGTTTGGAAATTTACAGCCCATTTCGTTCTAGCCTACTGTTTTAGTTACAGAAGATAGAGGTCCCGATTTCTGGTATACCTATAATGAATGAACTATGGACATATATAGTGTTAGCTTGAGAATAGTGGGTGTTATCAAGTTCTTATTTATACTGTAGATGAACACTTAATGTTTAGTACTTCGTTCGACAAAGGTTTGACAGCATCTTTCAATTTGTATCTCTCTCGCTATTCTATCGCTACTATAATCATCAGTGTTCCTCAGAGCTTCCCAGTGTATACCACCTCCTTTACGTCGGGCACGTGGTACCCGTCTTGCAACACAATCCCACCCCTACTCTGTGCAACTCTCCAACCCAAGAGTGAAACGTTACTCTCAACCTTTCTTCTATTCAACAGCTGAGCTCTGGAACTCTCTCCCAGAATCAGTCTTTCCCTCTTCCTATGACTTAAATTGCCTCAAACTCCGTGTGTCCAGGCATTGTGGCTCGAACGTCCCTTGATTTTGGCCCTGTCACTCTTTCAACTATGGGGTAGGCACTCGCTATAGGCAGTTCTGCCTTTTGCCTCCCTCACTCACATAGAAACAAAAAAAGACACAACACATATAACTTGCTTTACGTTTAATGAGAATCTGTTCTGTTAAGGGGGTCACCTGCTTTTTTTCTCTCTCTGGGTTGTATCCATTCGGCCCCATTCAGCCTACTGTTTTAAGACATGTATTCCCATCCAGGTGTCGATTGTTTCCTGGCGAGCGATAGCGACCCAGCATTTTATGGAGAAATCCGGTATTGCCGGAGAAATTTTTCTATCGAAAAATGTACAAATTTAGCCAGCTGTCTAACTCAATATCCAAAATAAGATAGCTCGCTATCGCTCGCCAGGTATAAATCGACACCTGGATGGGGATAAACGTCTTAAAACAGTATGCTGAATGGGGCCGAATAGATACAACCCAGAGAGAGAGAAAAAAAAAACAGGTTACACCCCTTAAGTCGTATCGTTATCACAGGAATTCAAAACTGTCTCATGAAAGTTGGTATCATTAGGCAGATTCTGATTTAATTATTACTTAAACTGACAATGACACACGATATACACAGTTCACCAGTATCTGTAAACGGTAGGATCTTTAGGTTCAGATATTTAGGGTGATTGAACCAACTGAGAAGCAAGTGTGGACATCCCTCTGAACTGTCTTCTGCCAATTAAATGTTGCTGCAACCTTATTTGATTTCCCGATAGCCTTTTCAATATATCCATGCAAATGATATAATATTTTGCATCGTCAAGAAATATGTAACCATTAAATTCGAAAGATTTCTTGACTTCAGCTTAGTATTCAGCAATCGATAGGAATATTGAGATTCTTTGTTAGCAGAGTCAAAGTGATCTTGGAACACGGGGCACTGGGGCCACGGACGTGGGGGAAAAAATTAGAGTAAGGAGAGAGAGAGAGAGAGAGAGAGAGAGAGAGAGAGAGAGAGAGAGAGAGAGAGAGAGAGAGAGAGAGAGAGAGAGAGAGAGAGAGATCCATTCCACTCCACTCCACTCCAGTACCCTTGGTTAATAACAAACCCCAAACAAAAAGCAATCTCTGTTCGCCTCCAATATACAGTACAAGCAGGTTGCAATGGAGGCGTCTTGAGGTCGTGACGATCATTCGGAGATACATTGGAACGTTGGCTCCTGCAAGCTAATTCTAGGGCAAAAATGGTTATAGTTTATGAGCACAGAAAAGATACTGTTATATGTAAGCTATGTTCACTTGTCCATTTGTGTTTTGTGTGCCAGGTATTTTTTCCACCACCCGAAAACAAAGCAATACATGAATACATATTATCGTTCTTGCGTACTTTTAAGCTACATGTTTAAAAAAACGTCAAGCTGGAAGCAAACAGTGCAAAGCCATTTAATTAGTATATTTTTTAACTGACAAGGTGACTCTGAGTCTAGTATCGGATACATGCCCTCCTGTGACGTCAATTATACAGCTTCCCACCATAAGACGGAAATTCGCATTTACCCCACGATCTATATATTCTATTTTATCAGCCCCTGAATAACTGCAGATATTTTGAATAACTCATTTGATTTCACATTAAACAATGATTTCCGTGTATTTTAATTAGATAAAATTGAAGTCAAACACGTATACTACGAACTATCGGATTCACTCTTAGGTTATCCTGCTCTACTGTGATGTAATTGAGTCCTCCAGAATGGCGTCACTGTGAAATGTTGGCCGATTTCTATGTTCTAAAGTTCGTCCTGTTTCTTTGGAACGTATTCACTAGGCCCGTCTGTGTAAGCCAAAGTAGCAGACAAAAGCTCTCGTGAGGCTGCGGAATTACACTTGGGTTTTCTATTCATTGGTGAGTCACGGCGTGAGTGCAGTAGGGGGGATGCGGCGTGAATGTGCGCTGTTCGTATATTGGCCAACCACACGGATGCAGTGTTAAAATGTTTCTATATTACAAAAGCAGAATATTGATTAGGTTTGGACAAGAATGTTCCTGTATATCTTATTAATATGTAAATAATAGTGAGGTCTAGAAATATTGTCATTGAAATTTTGGTGGGTGGCAATATATTTTTTTAAATACCAGAACAATTCCATGAATCTACTGTAGATAAATTAAGTATCTGTAAATAAGACATATTGTAATCATATATCATTCGTCTAATCTATGTACTGAAGATTCAACAATGTTGCTGCTAAGAAGAACACATTACGAGTAGGAATCTTCACTGGACGCCATTATATAAAACAGCACCTTTGGACTATCTTTCTAAAGACACTACTCTGCAGAATGTCTTCAATAAAGGTTCTTCCTTAGACATTGTATATTTTACCATAATCGTAATTTAATAGCAGTTTTCACAACTTTAGCACCCAGGAGGTAACCAATACTTAATGTATCGTATAATCCACTAGCTACCAGTGGAGGTTCGAACCCCGGACCTTCAGATGAAAGAGCCGTAACCAATGTTCTATTACCTCTTAAAAGAGCTTATAGCCGAGCAGCTACATCAACATTAGAACTTGATTGCCACCATATCCATACAGCTATACAGAGTTTATTACCCAGAATTTTCATAAAACCACAATAACGTGTCCGAAAACAAATATACGAATATTGGCTATTTGATCAATTTTGAATTTATTGATCCCTTTCCCCCTGGTGAAAATTATATATAAAAAACTTGTATGGCTAACTAAAAATGGTGCAGCAGTATCTGCAAGGCTATGAGTTTTATAATCTAAATCGAAATAACGGAAACGGTCTACTATGCACTTGAAAATATGGTGCTCTAAGTCCCATTCGTAGATAGTTGATTTTTCGAACAAGTCATTGCGTTCTCTTATAGTTGATGCACAAAGCTGATTATGGCCTTAACAAAATACTGCATCGTCTTTCATAGGTATGCCATTAATTATGGGCTTACGTTCATTCTCTGTTAGAGGTATGTTCCATTTGAGGGGGTAGTACTCGCTTTTTATGGACCCCCTTCTCCCTCATGTTTAGCATATTAGTTTTGAGATATTAAGACGTTAGTTTGGCGATTTTGAGACCTTTTGCCTCATTTTGATGTCAATATTCAGACCTTTCGTGCCCTTTAGCTGTCGATGTTTTCCTGGCGAGCGATAGCGAGCCTCTAATTTTAGACTGAACCGGCCTTCGGCCGGGAAATTTTTCTACCGAAAAATGTACACATTTATCTTGAAAGGGGTCTAAGGGGTGGTTTTTCTAAGCTTCATGGAGGTCTAAACTAAACTCAAAACTCAATAAATAAATCAACATATAGACCAAAAACCAAACACTACCCCCTTAATAGAAAATGGCCTGTGCCCAATACAAAAATAGAGGTCATGCAGTCAACAAAAGCAAGGATCGAGTTCCTCATTAATTACCGAACTTTTGTGCAGCGATAAGAACCGAGCCTAATTTGCCTGTTTTCGGTGATTTGATACGCAGCTCATTAAGACCCAATCAGTAATATCTCGCCCAGACCGGTTGGCTATCACTATACTAGGTCCTCTTGCCTCACCTAGCCACATCCCTAAATAATTTCAAGATTATCATGACGCATTTTGACTGTTAATTCTGGCTATCATTAGGCGATTGTATACAGTTTAGAAAGGATCTGTGGGAATTATAATGATAATGACTATCTCAATTAACCCTCTAATTTCCATATACCCTTCCTAATTTGAATAAAATTATGATATAGTAGCCAGAAGAAAAAAAGATATGTGTAATCGGATCTAACTGACATCACCTGTCGCCTCTCCTCTCCTCACCTCATCCACAGATCGTCCCACCCTCACCTGCCCCTAATTACCTCCAGATACCTGACTGATACCACCTGTCTCCCTCTCCTCACCCCACCCACAGACTCCACCACCCTCACCTGCACCTAATTACCTCCAGATACCTGACTGACACCTCCTGTCACCTCACCTCACCCACAGACTCCACCACCTGCACCTAATTACCTCCAGATACCTGACTGATACCACCTGTTGCCTCTCCTCACCTCACCCTCAGATTCCGGGACCCTGGCTTGTGGGGGATCTCCTTCAGGATACAGATAGTTTTTTAGACATGGATGCCATTTTTTGTATAGACCAGCCAACCATTGTTTAAAAATATCAACTTTATATTAGTGAGCGAAATATGTATTCCCTGTTCGTCATAGGTAGGTCAGATATCCTAACTCCAACGATTCATAACTCATAAAGGACTACTGTAATCGAACTTTCATTTTACCATTTAGGAAGAAACAGCCAGGGAGTAGGTTTGGAAATTTACAGCCCATTTCGTTCTAGCCTACTGTTTTAGTTACAGAAGATAGAGGTCCCGATTTCTGGTATACCTATAATGAATGAACTATGGACATATATAGTGTTAGCTTGAGAATAGTGGGTGTTATCAAGTTCTTATTTATACTGTAGATGAACACTTAATGTTTAGTACTTCGTTCGACAAAGGTTTGACAGCATCTTTCAATTTGTATCTCTCTCGCTATTCTATCGCTACTATAATCATCAGTGTTCCTCAGAGCTTCCCAGTGTATACCACCTCCTTTACGTCGGGCACGTGGTACCCGTCTTGCAACACAATCCCACCCCTACTCTGTGCAACTCTCCAACCCAAGAGTGAAACGTTACTCTCAACCTTTCTTCTATTCAACAGCTGAGCTCTGGAACTCTCTCCCAGAATCAGTCTTTCCCTCTTCCTATGACTTAAATTGCCTCAAACTCCGTGTGTCCAGGCATTGTGGCTCGAACGTCCCTTGATTTTGGCCCTGTCACTCTTTCAACTATGGGGTAGGCACTCGCTATAGGCAGTTCTGCCTTTTGCCTCCCTCACTCACATAGAAACAAAAAAAGACACAACACATATAACTTGCTTTACGTTTAATGAGAATCTGTTCTGTTAAGGGGGTCACCTGCTTTTTTTCTCTCTCTGGGTTGTATCCATTCGGCCCCATTCAGCCTACTGTTTTAATACATGTATTCCCATCCAGGTGTTGATTTCCTGGCGAGCGATAGCGACCCAGCATTTTATGGAGAAATCCGGTATTGCCGGAGAAATTTTTCTATCGAAAAATGTACAAATTTAGCCAGCTGTCTAACTCAATATCCAAAATAAGATAGCTCGCTATCGCTCGCCAGGTATAAATCGACACCTGGATGGGGATAAACGTCTTAAAACAGTATGCTGAATGGGGCCGAATAGATACAACCCCGAGAGAGAGAAAAAAAAAACAGGTTACACCCCTTAAGTCGTATCGTTATCACAGGAATTCAAAACTGTCTCATGAAAGTTGGTATCATTAGGCAGATTCTGATTTAATTATTACTTAAACTGACAATGACACACGATATACACAGTTCACCAGTATCTGTAAACGGTAGGATCTTTAGGTTCAGATATTTAGGGTGATTGAACCAACTGAGAAGCAAGTGTGGACATCCCTCTGAACTGTCTTCTGCCAATTAAATGTTGCTGCAACCTTATTTGATTTCCCGATAGCCTTTTCAATATATCCATGCAAATGATATAATATTTTGCATCGTCAAGAAATATGTAACCATTAAATTCGAAAGATTTCTTGACTTCAGCTTAGTATTCAGCAATCGATAGGAATATTGAGATTCTTTGTTAGCAGAGTCAAAGTGATCTTGGAACACGGGCACTGGGGCCACGGACGTGGGGGAAAAAATTAGAGTAAGGAGAGAGAGAGAGAGAGAGAGAGAGAGAGAGAGAGAGAGAGAGAGAGAGAGAGAGAGAGAGAGAGAGAGAGAGAGAGAGAGAGAGAGAGAGAGAGAGAGAGAGAGAAAAGGAAGTACAAAAGACAACAGAGAGAAGGAAAACAGAGAGAGAGAGAGAGAGAGAGAGAGAGAGAGAGAGAGAGAGAGAGAGAGAGAGAGAGAGATTTTTTCTTTCCATTTGCAGTGACAGTTGATATACGATTCTAACAAGCTTATGTAATATTTTGAAGCATTTCTCTTAACCACATTTTGTTTTTCTTCTATCAATATTCACTCTGTCACGTTTATTATATTCTAGTGTACACCAACCACTTGTGCATGCGAGTGTACAGTCGTGTTCAGGAATACCTGAACACCGCTTAACCCTTCTTTACCGGCAACGTCTTTTACATATTTTTTCAACTACCTTTAGACGATTTTATGAAGCTTAAGAAGGATATATGGTAGCTAAAAGGAGTAGTTGAGATAGTTTGTAGCCTTTTAATGGGTAGACGTCCTTCCTAAGCTGACTAAAATCGTTGAATAGTTGCCAGAATATAATGAAAAGGATGGTGCCGGTATTGAATGGGTTAATGAAATAAACAAAACTGTGAGTGTTGACTAGTGAAACCAGTTTGCCAAAACACTTCGTTAGTGTATGGTAACTGTTTTTCACTACGACAGTACAGGCACTTCTATGAAATTGTTGACTCCTATGTTTTCGTGTGCAATTGTAACTATCTGGATTACATTTTGGATGAAACTATTATATGTTATGTTTGGGATCATAGTTGAGAAAGTTAATTGCTACGAACAATATATTCTGTTGAGAGATTTTGCATTTGAGGTGGAAAAGGAAGAGAGTGAAGAGTATATTTTCGTTTTCAAAGTTTCGTTAGAATTTTATACAGTGACAAATGTATACAGAAATGACCTTTCAATAAATAGTATATATAGTTTTGTATTTGATGTATAGAATATTATATTCATAAATTTGTTTCCAGAGATATACTAACATAATTAGAAATAGGTGAAGTCAAATAATGTGTATGTGTGAAAGCACACTCAACGATGTAAGCTACGGCCTAAGTTTTCGAAGCTATGCAGAACAATATCGAATCTTCTCATTACTTTGTTTACCTGATGAGTGATTTGGTGCTTCTGAATGCATGTGTGCTTCCTTTATGTGGGCAAACTGTTATGTGTTCTGCTCCTGTCACCTCTTTTTACTTGCTCGTGTCTCTTGCTGATCCTCCCTACCCCTTGTGGGATGGAGTAAGGGCTGGCTACTGACTGACCTAATATTTATATTTTGGAGGTTCAGTTTGCAGCTCGGGAGTTCATATTGAACCCGGATTTATGCCCTAGCGTGTACAATCGGCCAAATAAGTGATGTCTCAGCACCAAGTATATCTTGGCCCATAATTGGCTTCAGCAATATCAAAACTTAATTTATTAAGTTCGAGAGGGATATACAAACCTATTCCAAAACTTACCTATTTTATTCAACATCTGACTGACATTAATACAGCACAGAGCGAGTCAAACGTAATGACAGCTGAGACATGACTTATTAGCACCACCGTACAGTCAACTCGTTTAATGCGCGAAGTCTCGGAGATTGTAGTTATGAAATTATATTTGTTCAGGTTAATGTAGGACACAGTATTGCTTATATATTTCTTGATTCATTCTTTTCTTTTTCCACTTTGTATACAGTAAATATCTTATATACATTAACTTTTAAGCTTCAAATAAGTCTAAACAATATTCTGAGACTCTGCGGATTATACGAGTTGACTGTACCTGCATGTGTTATCGTGGATTTTCATCCGGGCCACCAAATATGCCATAGTGTGAGTTTGCATCAATTGTAGATATAATAATCAACGGGACAGGTGGATTAAGTGCCTTGATATCTTGCAGTTGCTTCAGTGATAAAAGTCATGTGATTCGATCTCATAATTGAACTGGTGGGTAAACGGGATTGTTAGTGGAAGATAAGATATATGTATGTGTTTTTGTGTGTGTGTAAGAGAGAGAGAGAGAGAATACACGTTTATTAATTATGCTTTTAGGGAAATGTGAAATCTTAAGTCAATTTTGTGAACAAGAAAAAAGTCTGTAATTGTCTCTCCCCACTGCTATTAAATTTTGTTTAGTATTTTTCATCACTTCAGTACAGGTGACGCCAGTATTGCTTAAATTCTGGCTATTATTAGACAATTTTTGCAGCTTAAGGAAGACGTCTAGTAATCAGAGAGGTGTATTATATCTTCATTAATTCGTTGACTATCATAAATACCTCCTAAACGGTATAATCGTCTAATGTTAGATTATAATTGTATATATATATATATGTATATATATATATATACATATATATAGAGTATCTATATATATACTCGTACATAAAGGGTTAATGACGCGGTAAAGCATCCCTAAATGACCGTAAGGATGATAAGTACTGACACTGACTAATGGTTTGCTGATTGTTCAATTATTTATCAGTCAGTATATCTGTGAGTAGGGTTCATAGATTTCACTTTCTAATGTTTAAGTTCTTAATATTTGTATTAATGCATAATTTATATTTGATCCATTAAATTATGTGTTGCGTTTCTGTTGTTACAGTACACAAATTCCCCTTCTATTTTTGTCATCCATCAAATTACCGTTCATATTTTCCTTCCAATTATTTCGTTCTAACTATCATCCTCATCACGCCATCCCAATAGCAACCACCAAGAACTCTCATGTGATTAACCCCTTCCGTGCCGGCGACGTCCTTTTAATTTTACTCTACCTATATATGGACGATTTTGTGCAACTTAAAAAGTATCTGTGGTAGTAAAAATGGTTAAGTGGGATAGTTCGAAGCCTGTTAATTGCTGTTGGCCCTTGTTAAACTGAATGAAATCGTCTCATAGTAGCCAGAATAAAGTTAAAAAGACGTCACCGGTACAGTAGGGGTAAAACTAATGTAGTTTTCCTTGTGCTTGTTATTATTTGACCTTGTTTTATGAATATCGAGGATTATGAGGTAGATCATCGAGTTCTGGTATAATATTGTCAATGTAGATGGTCCTTACAACTTTATTAACGTCATAATATCATAAATTGTATGTATGCAACAAGCTTTGCATTCGTGTATAACTGAACTTGATATTTAAGCATAGACAGTGCTATAATATTTTTAGAAAAACACGGTATGTTCTTCCTTTTGTGGCTTAAGGTAAACGATCGTAGTAAATTAGTGTTTCTTGTTGAAATAAGAGAGTTAATAAGAAACTATAAATAGCACCTTAGAGCAGTGTTACTGTTACTTTTCCCCTAGTGGAAATACATAACTTTTCTTACTCAAGCGATTCGAAATTCTTTTGAATAATTCCATGGCATTATTCTATTAAGGCATTACAATGTATGCATTAATACATTTTGAACACACAAATTAACACCCTGTTTTCAACAAGAATTTATTTATAATCATGTATCTGTTGAACTAACACATGAATAATATTATTATGAATGGGCATTGCATAATTATAAATGACTCAAACTATTATTTGTATTGTATTCCACAGTCCAGTTAAAGAAATGTACTATAAATGTGTTAGTTTATACTATGAATGTTTCATGCTTTTAAATCTAACTGGAGATTACTATTTAAAACAACACTGATTGTTTATATTTTGACACGTAACAATTGCTGATTTGTTATAAACTTAAGCTTAATAGTGACATTGGAGTTAATATAGTTATAGTAAAATTAATTTAGCCTATAACAATATACTACTGCTGAAAATGTACTCTAACATAACAATTTGCTCCCGTTAAAGAAATCATGCTAACCTAAGCCTTCCTAATCAACCCACCAAAAAATTATCTCCATTATAAAAACACATATTCAGCAAAACCCATCTAGATAAACCCAAGAGATAGACCAGGAACACCACCGCAGCTCCTCCCCCTCTCCACCCCACTACCAGACCAGGACCCCCACCCCAGCTCCTCCCTCTCTTCTCCCCTTTACCAGACCAGGAGCCCCACCCCCTCTCCCTCTCCCCCCCTACCAAACTGACCATCCCTGGGGTCAGCCTGGGGTTCACGGGGTTATCACTGTCTGGGAGGCAATATTTACCTGTTATTGGCAAACTCTTCCTTCCTGCGGTATCAGATTTCCCCCTTCCGTTGATTTACTGCGAGGGCCTTATCGCTTGATTTACCGCTGCCTGCCTTGGTTGGTTGGTTGGTTGGTTGGTTGGTTGGTTCTTGTGTTCTCTGTGCATCATTGTTTTCCTTCTCTCTGTTGTCTTTTGTACTTCCTTTTCTCGTTTTTCTCTCTCTCTCTCTCTCTCTCTCTCTCTCTCTCTCTCTCTCTCTCTCTCTCTCTCTCTCTCTCTCTCTCTCTCTCTCTCTCTCTCTCTCTTTGTTCTCTCGTATTTTTACACACATACACACACACTTTGTTTACATTACGAATCTCGGGCAGATGAGATAATACCAGATCACTTGATTATGTAACAAATTACAGGAACAATACAGGAAATATTTAACTATAATTCACATTGTTTATAGAGGATCCACCGTTAACCAGGATGAAATATTTGTTAGTTTTAGTTTGAAAGTTATTTCTTGTTCAATGCCATTGTAAGATATGCTTATATTTTGTTTGCTCGATATCTATATACACAATTTACTTGTTTTCACTCTACTCGCTCACCCTCACCATTTACGGGAGGATAACAGGTTTTTCACAATACGTAGACGGAGATCTTTTTTACAATATACACAATATCCTATTTCATTTTTGGATAAACAATTTAAGAGTATTCTAGCATGGAATCCAAGCACATTTTCCGAACTACCAAGTTAAGGTCACCATTTATATTCTGATACGTAGACCAATCTTCTTCTCCACTTTCCCTCCCTCCATTACTGACACAAATCATACCCGTCCCGAGGAAAGCCTTCATCCTGAAAGCACCGCAGCAACCGAAGTAGCCGAGAGATTACCATAACAGAAGGGAGGGGCCATAAAGCTCTTATTTATACCTTAATTAACACAGACCTTATACCGGTTACCAGGACTAGTGATATAAAAGAACACATTGCTAAGACTGACTCCCTCTCTCACACACACACATTTTCTCTCTCTCTCTCTCTCCCTCTCTCTCTCTCTCATAAACACACACACTCTCTCTTACACACACAGACAGACACAGACACACACACAAACACACACATTATCTCTCTCTCTCTCTTTATCCCTTTCAGTTAACTCCTCCTTCTCCTCCTCGATATTATCTATGCGAAACGACCATTACTTTATTTACCCTTGCCCCCACCACCGTAATTCTCTGCCTATGCCGCCCCTATATGAAAGACCAGCCTAACCAAATACATTCCTAGTCTGGGGTACAGTCGGCCAAATAAGTGATCTCGCAGCACCATGTATATTTCGATCAATAATTGGTATCATAGCTATCTAAGCATTAATTCATCGTTTCGAGTGAGATATACAAATATGTTTCAATCTTTACGCAGCCTATTCAACATCTGACAGACATTAATACAGCACATAGCGAGCAAAACGTAATGACAGCGGAGACACGACTTATTTGGTCAACCATACTTGAAACGGTTCTACGTTATAATGTGATAAGCGTCGTAGCCCGGAAGGCTGTTGTAAAATGTTTTTCGTTTGATCATATTTTGATAAGAGTCATGAAGCAGTTAAAGGGAGTTGGGTCGTTTTTCTGGTCCCCCTGCTTCTTCATGTTTAGCCCCATTTTTTCAGATTATATAAAGTTCGGCCTATTATTTTGGCGATTTTAAGATCTTTCGCCCCATTTCTTCGTCAATATTAAGACTTCGTTTCACCTAGGTGTCGATTTTTCCTGGCGAGCAATAGCGAGCCTGTAATTTCAGAGGAACCGGCCTTTGGCCTTCGGGTGAGGGGGGGTGGGGGGGGGGGGGGTAATCTTGACGGAGGCCTAGAGAAGAAACTTAAATCCATCCTCCCATCCTCCTTAACCATTTCAGACTCATATGACGCAGAGGTTGCCAGATTAGCAATTAGAAATAGAGTTCTCTCACTCTTATAATTACCTCTCCAAAATTAGTTTTCTGCCCACAGCTAACTCAAAGACAACTGCAGAGCTTGAAGTGACTTACTAAAGGTTTGTAAATACCCCTGATGGTAATGAAGGCTTTAAAGTATCCCTAATAGGCTCAAAATTGTGTCCTATGTTGGAGAGGGTTAAGATGGCTCGCTTTTACCCTTCCCTACTACGTGTCTATGTATCTTGTTCGAAACCAGAATATAAACTTGGCAGTCGTTCGGTTGGCCAAATAAGTCGTGTCTCCGCTGTCATTACTCTTTGCTCGCCGTGTGCTGTATTAATGTCTGTCAGATGTTGACTAGGGTGTGTAAAGGTTGGAACATGTTTGGTTATCTCACCCGAAACGATGAATTAATGCTTGGACAGTGCTAATACCAATTATTGATAAAAATATAATCTTGACGGAGGCCTTGGGAGGAAACTTAAAAAATGAAAACAAAAATACATAGATACCAATTATTGATAGAAATATACTTGGTGCCGCGACATCACTTATTTGGCCGACTGTACATTATTCCTCATAGCTATGGTGTTGGACTGTTTGGTATAACTTCTAACTTCCCTAGATTGACCGTGGGTTAGGCTCACATGTATTGGAACGTCGACGGAGCTTTAACCCCTTGTGAACGTCTGTTTAAGTTCATTCTTGCTATATTTAGACGATTTTGTGCAAATTAAGAAGGATCTGTGGTAGTAAAAAGGGTCAAGTGAGATAATTCGAAGCCTGTTAATTACTGGAGGCCCTATTTACACTGAATTAAATCGTCTAATAGTAGTCAGAATAAAGTAAAAATAAAAACGTCGCCGGTACAGAAGGGGTAAATTTCGCATAACCCTAGGTCGAGGATTGTGTGGAGACTTTTCAATGTTCTGTGATTTTGTTAAGGGGTGATGAACGTATTTGTTTGCTTACATATTTATCTATAGACCTCCATCAAACTTAAAAAAAGAAAAGGCACCTGCCGACGACCCTCCTTCCAGGAGAGAGACGCAAAAACACGAGGTGGGCCCCCTTAAGGGAAGGCAGACCGTTTTTCTGGACCCCCTTCTCCCTAATGTTTAACCCCTATAGTTTTGAGATTATAAGACGTTCGGCCCATTTGTTTGGCGATTTTAACACCTTTCGCCTCATGTTGTACATTTTAAGACCTTTCGTGCCATTTAAGTGTCCATTATTTCCTGGCGAGCGAAAGCGAGCCTGCAATTTTAAGAGGAACCGGCCTTTGGCCGGAATATTTTCTACCGAAAAATGTACAAATTTATCTTGCAGGAGGGTCTAGGGGGTGTTTTTCTAAGTTTGATGGAGGTCTAGGGAGGAAACTAAAAAAAACATATGAATACATGAATTAATAGACCAAACAAACGACCAGCCTCCCCTTAAGCTATGAGGGTAGTTGGTCTCTTGTGGATATTGGCCATTCACGGAGGTACTGTACGACGCTTATGGCCCGTTGTTGGTAATGATGGTTCTCTGTAGGTTGGTCTCTGTTATGGGCTTATTTATTAACCCGAACCCGTGACGCTAGGGTAATGGAAATGTGTGTGTGTGTGTGTGTGTGTGTGTGTGTGTGTGTGTGTGTGTGTGTGTGTGTGTGTGTGTGTGCGTGTGTGTGTGCGTGTGTGTGCGTGTGTGTGTGTGTGTGTGTGTGTGTGTGTGTGTGTGTGTGTGTGTGTGTGTGTGTGTGTGAGAGAGAGAGAGGAAGGGGGAGGGGGGGTAGAGGGAGAGATAGTTACACAGAGTTACACAGATACTCAGATCACACAGACTAGGTGGTCCGGCCTTAATACTACTATGCAGGGGCGCTTTAAAATGGAAGAATAGGACGGTAAAGTAGAGAGAGAGATAGAGAGGCTGTTCAACAGATGAAAAACAAAATCTTGACCCCCTTCAATGTGGTGACGTCAATGTCATTTTATTCTGGCTGCCAGTATACGAACTAACCCCTTCTGTACCGGCGACGTTTATATAATTTTGTTCTGGCTACTATTAAACGATTTTATTCAATTTAGAAAGGGCCTCTAACAATTAACAGGCTTCGAACTATTTCACTTAACCCTTTTTACTACCATAGATCCTTCATAAACTGCACACAATCGCCCATATATAGCTAGATTATAATTATACGGACGTCGCCAGTACAGAAGGGGTTAAGATCATGAAGATACACTGCAGTCTATGTATTATAAATAGGCCCAACAAAAAATTACTACTAACCTCTATGACTATGAAACGGATACAGGAATTGAGCTAATATTTAAATTTGGGAAGAGTCAGCCAAGGAATGGGTGTAGAAACATACATCCCATTTACTCTAGCCCTTTTTGAGTTTGAGTTTAAGGTTTATGATTTCTGACTTATCTATTATAAGTAGATTCTAGGAAAAAATGGTCTGTGCACATTGTTTATATAATCCTTTGCCTCCAAGAGATCCTTTCCTAGGCAGAACTGTCTGATAATAGCCAAAATAGAAAGAAAAAAGCGTCGTCGTAGTGAAAAGGTTAATCACTCCTCTCATAGTGATGTGGTTAACTCTATATGACCCGACGTCTTGTGGGTTATTACTTTATTTTGTTTAATTATTATTGATGATTCTGCTTACTTTTGACATTTTCGAGTTACGTATTATAGTGTATCCCTCAAACTAACAAAAACAAAAAAACTTTCCAGTCTTCCTTCAAATTAATAAAACGTCCCACTAAACTCCCTTCAAGCAAATTTTGTATTTTTCGATAGAAAATTGTTCCGAACAAAGCCAAATTTCTTCTAAATTACAGGCTTGCTATCAAACGCTCAAAACAAAATCAACACCTGAATGGGGTGAAGCATCTTAGTATCGCCAAACTGATAGGATGAAACGTCTTAGAAACTCTAAACTAATGAAGCAAAACAGGGGAAACCGAAAAAGTTCCCCCTCAGATAATATAGTTATTGTACAGCCACAGCCAAATAGTCCCTCAAAGTACTTCTGAAAATATTAGTACTAAATTATTAATTTTTACTAACGTATTAAAATTTTATTTGTTTGTCAAACATTCAATCCTGATTTAACGTTTTAAATGAGGTACCATGGTGAAAATAATACCACTATTATTTTAACATAAACAAAAATAAGAAGTATTATATAGATTTCAGGAATAATCATTATTAATTCTCCTATTTCAGGGTCTATGTAATTGTTCATGTGACATTTCACTTTCCCTGATAAATAAAATAATCTTATGCTGACCAATGTGACCGAATCAGTATCATACATATTACTATAACTTAGTTTTCTGACCACAGTCTTTCTCGAGTTGAAGCCCTTCAATTGATGGCTGTGGCAATCTTATTTTATTTTGTATTTATTTTTATTTTTGTTTGCAAGCAGTCTAGTAAGGACCGTTAGTTATGTTGTTTCTTGCATTCCTTTGTATCTATGCATAGTGGAGAGCAACTCAGCTGTTTTATTGTTTCCTAATATCAAATTATTGTCCAAGCTCTATATACAGCCTCTCTATCAGTTTGGCATTTCCCTGCAGAATCTTCACCTGCCTCACCTGCTTCACCTGTCTGTTCCTCCCCTTTTTTATATTCATACTTGACATTCTGGCCCTCCCTGCACTAGCCCCCCGGCAGGGTGGCAGATGGCGGGGGAAGGGAGGGAGGGAGAAGTAAAGCAGGTTCGCAAAAGCTATAATATTATCGACGACTTTCGATCGGAATCTGTAATTTCGGGTTTCTTTGGGGTATTGTAAAGGGCACACAGATTAAAGTTGGATTTCAATTGTTGGCAGGAATCTCATAAGACTTGATTTGAGAAGAGCTAGAAAAAAAACTTAAAATATATAATAAAATTTAAAATTACGCCGGGAATTATTTGATCCTGTGGACCGGCCTTAACACCTACTGTACTGCAGACATCTTTTTTATTTGGTTTTATCTACATTTAGACGATTTTATGAAGCGATAAAGGATATATGATATCAAAAAGGATTAATTGAGATAGTGTTTTGCCGTTTAATGGATAAACGTCGTTCCTAAGCTGGTTAAAATAGTCTTATCAATGCCAGAATATAAAAAAAACAAAATGTCACCGGTACTGAATGGGTTAATACTGAAAACGGTGGTAAGACAGAAATCAGGATACAAAGGGGGAAGAAAAAATAACTTACGATATTTTAGAACTACAGGAAATATTACTGATTAAACAAAACACCAGCGACCTCCCATCAATTGTTTCATAAATATTGTGAATGGATGCAACAATTTACTAGAGTTTTTTTTTTT
This sequence comes from Paralithodes platypus, assembly GCA_032716605.1. Lineage (NCBI taxonomy): Eukaryota > Metazoa > Arthropoda > Malacostraca > Decapoda > Lithodidae > Paralithodes > Paralithodes platypus. The sequence goes on from CM064487.1 coordinate 108,380,275, forward strand.
TTTTTTTACTGCAATGGACAGAGATAAGTTTGATGTTTTCGGTGTCTTATTTCTTTCATTAATGTAATCATAATATTCATCCACACAAATATCTGTTCACTATTTCTTGAATTCTTATTATTTTTGTTTTATCTTAATATATTCGGTTTAGCTGTCTCATATTTATTCCTGAAAGGATCATAATATTGTTCCTTGTTAGCTTCATTTGGTAAGAGGGGCGTTTTTGTTTACCTCCCCTGTTTCGCTCCATTAGGTCGGAGATTCTAAGAGTTCACCCCATTCAGGTATCGATTTTTTTTTTCCGGGCGAGCGATAATTAGCCTGTAACTTAGAAGAAAATGGCTTACGACCAAAACAAAATCAAAAGTTGCCTGGTGGGCATGTTTTCAATGTATTTTGTTTAGTTTGACGGAAGTCTGGGAAGGCGTTTTTAGTAGTCTTGGAGACAAACAAATATGCGTTATTCAAAATGGAAAACAAAAGCAAAATCCTCAACAATAATTAAGCAAAATATTATAATAACCCACAAGACGTCGCATAAGATAGTGATAAATCGAAATATGCCGATAAAGTAGAAAGATTATTGAAAAATTACACATCATCAACTGTACTGTGTAGTAGAATTGCTATCCCAACTTCTATCCCAATACTATTTCTTGTAGATATACCTTAATACTGTAACCACTCAACTGCGTTTCCCATATTTACAAACAGACACAAAGGAACACACACACACATACACACACACACACACACACACACACACAACCCGTAGCCTAGTAGGTAGAGCTCTCGTCTCACACACGAGGGGTCGGGGGTTCAATCCCCAGCCGGGCGGAGACAAATTGGGCTTGTCTCCTTTCATGTGTTAGCCTCAGTTCACCTAGCTGTAAATAGGTACCTGGAATAAGTGGACGACGTTGTGACGTCCCATCTGGGGTTGGCAAAAATGGTACAAGGCGAGATGGGTATCATATGGTTCACCTAAGCTGATGGCTACCTAAGCCTTCGGGCGAGACGATACCGTCTATAGTGAGAATGGTACCATACAGATCCACCCTAAGCCTTCGTTTCCGATGTCGCCAATTGGCTAAATACAGACTACACACACATCCACAGCCATTCCAACAGTACATAAAACACTTAACATGCATTTCACGCAATACATTCCTAGTTAAGGAGGCGCGATAATAATGAGCTTAGCTCGCATTGCGTGGATTCCCCTTGACGAACAAGTAACTGAGTAACACACACACACACAGCACACACAGATACATAGATAAATAATACATATCGAAGTAAATAGACAGTCATAGATATAGGTATTATTAGCTAGGTACAGATCCATAAATGCATAAAGATATACAATTATAGTAATATATAATGATGGTCAAAAGACAGCTTCCTCTTTATCTTTCCTTATATACAACTGTCACATTAGGAAGGAGAGGAGTATCACTATTGTTACAAAGTTTACTAATGTGATTTATTTTTGTCATAATATTAACTTATATTTAACATTTGGAGTAGGTTTCTACTAATTTGCAGGGAGGTTGATTTTCCAATTGTAGATTGTATATTAGTAATGCCCTCTTTATATATATTTGTATGTATATTCAAATGTAAAGGACGCATAAAATGTAGGGTGTAAGTTAGTATAATGCAGAGTATAAGTGTATTGTATAATGTAAGGGACGCGTATAATGTATAAGTGTAATGTATAACGGTAAGTGTAATGCATAATAATAAGGTGCGTGTATAAAGTATAGGATATAATTATATTGTATAAGTTTAATGTATAAGTGTAATGTATAATCTTAAGGACGGGTATAATGTATAAGATTTAATTAGTATAAGGTATAAGTATAACAAATAGATTGTATAAGGTATAAGTTTAACGTATAAGTATAACGTATAATATAAGGGAAGCGTATAATGGACTTTCGCCTCTCGACATTTACAAGGTCGTATAGATATTATCAGTCAGGAGAGAAACATCACTGATGAAAATCTAGTGAAAGGAGCAGGAGGATAAGCAGTGAGAGAGATCATTATGTTCGATAATTATACAACCAGAGCAAGCCTAATGACATAAATAGATAAAGAAAGTTAGATAAGTAGACAATACAAATAAATATTAATGGATTTACTGAAGATTAACGAGCATATGAGAAACAAGAGAGAGAGAGAGAGAGAGAGAGAGAGAGAGAGAGAGAGAGAGAGAGAGAGAGAGAGAGAGAGAGAGAGAGAGAGAGAGAGAGAGAGAGAGAGAGAGAGAGAGAGACTGCCTGCCTGCCTGCCTGCCAGCCAGCCAGCCAGCCAGCCAGCCAGCTGGTGTTTTTTTTTTTTTTTTTTGAGACAATGAAAGGAGGAAGGAAAAACACAGATAAAACGAAAAGGTCCATGTGCCTAAAGGCATCCTCCATTCATAAAATGTTTGTAACAACTGGATATAAACATTTGTAAATTGTAAGTTTGTGGAAAGCAATTCGAGGGAAGTGAATTCCAAAGAGTGCTAGCTCTAGGGATAAATGAATTCTGATAAGCAGAAGTTCTGCATTGTGGAGGAGAAAGTGTAAATTCATGGGCGCTCTCAGCTGCCCTAGTTCTACGGGGAAAGATGTGGAGAGGCGGCACAATTGAAGCAAGTTCCTCGGAACAATTGTTGTGAAAATATCTGTAGAATAATGCAAGGGATGCAACGTTGCTTCGTATGGATAATGTAGGAAGGTCCTGTGTGATTGCAGGGTTATTGATTAATCTAATAGCTTTATTTTGAATTTTGTCCAACTGCCTCAATGCAACCACTCCACTTTCACCCCACAGAGGTGAACAGTAATCCATCTGAGAACGCACATGACTTTTATATATTACGGCCAACTGCTCGTCAGTGAAGAATTCTCGAACTCTGTACAGGAGTCCCAGTTTTTTAGAGGCATTCTTAGCAATGCTTCTAACATAATGTGTCCAGCTCAAGTTAGTAGTTAATGTTACACCGAGAATGTCAATACTAGGGGAAGTGGGAATATTTACATAATTACAAAATATATGGGAGTCAGTAAGATTCTGTCGGTTAGAAAATTGAATGTACTTGCTTTGCTGTGCATTAAAGGAAACTAGATTCTTTTGTCCCCATGCATTAATTCTAGAAAGGTCCTGGTTCAGAGAAATTGCAGTGTTTATTTTTGAATTTATAAGATCGGGTTGGGTGAAAGAATTGGTAAATGTGAAGGAACTGTGGAGTGTTGAGTCATCTGCGTAGGAATGTATTGGATTATGAGTGGTAGATATGAGATCATTGATATGAATGAGGAACAGAATTGGGGCCAAAACTGATCCCTGGGGAACACCAGCATTTATTGAGTGAAATTGAGAATAAAGGCCATCTACCATTACACGTATTTTTCTGTTATTAAGATAAGAAGAAATTAGTGGAACTAATGATGCAAGGCCGTAGTGTGACATCTTCGACAATAAGGATTGATGCCAGACTTTATCAAATGCCTTTGATATATCCAGTGCTATTGTATGTGTTTCACAATGTTGGTCTGTAGCTTGGTTGATTTGATGCGTAAGAAGGCAAATAATGTCTGTAGTTGATCGACATCGTCTAAAACCATATTGCCTATCACTGATTAATTTATTATTCTCAAGATGCTTAATTATGTGATTATTTAATATAATTTCAAAGACTTTACCAAGAGTGGAAGTTATAGCTATTGGTCTGTAGTTTGATGGATCTGAAGAGGCACCTTTTTTAGGAACTGGATGAATGTTTGCTTCTTTCCAGGGTACTGGGAAGCATGAGGTATGAGTACACAGACGGAAATTTTTTGCCAATACAGGAGCGAGCACCAAGGAGCAATTCTTAAGTACCATTGGAGGAATTTCATCTGGACCAGGAGCCTTATCTACTGAGAGATTCTGCAAAATAGTTTTGACATGTCTGGTGTGGATCTTAAGTGAGGGAATTTCAGGCGAATTAAAATTAAGTACAGGGACATCTTGATTTATTTCATCTAAGGTTGAGTTGGTGGAGAAAATATCTGCAAGAAGGCTAGCTTTACCTCTTGGGTCACTTACAAGATTGCCAGTCGGAGAGTTTAATGGTGGAATGGATGAAGTAGTAGTGAAGTTGGATTTGAATGAATTAAGAGTAGACCAAAATATTTTGTTATCATTTGGATTATTTAGAAGTTTATTTGCCTGCTTGTGGAGAAAGTTTGATTTAGTTAGGTTTAATACAGTTTTGGCATGATTTCTGATGTTTCTAAAGTAATTAAAGGCTTCATGTGTTTTTGATCTTGTGTATGCATTGTAGGCTATTGCTTTTTGTTCAGTTACTCTAGCACAATTATGGTCAAACCATTTAGGTGAATTAGATCTTTTACTGTACTTTTGATGAGGAATAAAAGTTTCCATTCCAATTTTTACAAAATCTTGTATGTGGCTCAAGGTGGAGTGTGCATCATTAGAAAAGAAAGAGATCAAGGGAATATCAATAAAGAAACCTTGAAGACCCTCCCAGTCTGCCCTATCGTAATGCCATTTAGTCACCAAAACAGGTTCAGAGTGGGAAGGTGTGGTAGGTGATAGACAGGTGGCCTGTATCAGACAGTGATAAGAAGATCCAAGCGAGGACCTCACTGTAACATCATAATTTTCTGAATTGGTTGTTAAAAATAAGTCCAGTAGGTGGGAATTATGATTAGGATTATCTGGTACACGGGTGGGTTGGTTGACTAGTTGAGTGAGATTAAATGAATCTACATAACTAAACACAATAGGTTTACACGAAAATAGGTCGAGCTAAAACTAAAGGGACACTTGGTAGAGCGCATACCTCCGCCTACGGTGGCAGCTTCTTTACCATTAAGGGGAGATGGGTCGTTTTTCTAGACCCCCTTCTCCCTCATGTTTAGCCCCATTAGTCTTCATATCTTATGACGCTCAGCCAATTAGTTTAGTGATTTTAAGACTTTTCGATTTATTTATTTGTCAAAATTAAGACCGGGAAATGTTTCTATCAAAACGTGTATACATTTATCTTGAAGGGGGGGGGGGGTTGTAAGCTTGATGGAGATTAGGGGATGAACCTAAACACATTATTAAACAGATACGTAAATGATATGATTCAGATCGCCTCCTAAAATAAATCACTTCTGCCTTGGCACATATCCTATCTGCTCACCAAATTCTGTGAAAATCTCTGGATCGCCTCCTAAATCGAAACACTTCTGCTTTGCTGCATATTCTATCTACTCACCAACTTTGTGAAATATCTTGTTTACATACAGATAGACAACAACATAAACGGGGGCGAAAATATATATAGTGACGAAAAATATATAGAAATAAAGAGACGTATTTCACAGTAGGAAACATAGAGATACCTAGCAAGAGAGAAGACCCAAGACATGGACACAAGATAAAGATAATAACAAGATCAGGAAATATAGCAAAATTATATAAAACACAAAAGAGGCCATCCAAAAAACAAAAACAAACTCAAAGAGAGGAAATTAATATCAAGAAAAAAATAACGGAGGATAAAAGAGGACTGGCATGTGACTACTTCAATAACAGATAGCGTTGTTTGTAAAGTTTTACAGATTTTCCATTTCATATAGTATTATAATCATAACGCAATTTATCAAGGTATTTCAGTTGCCCTCTGACCCCTGATCAGTTGCCCTCTGACCCCTGACCTGTGCGGACGTCCCCAGTGACTACTAGTGAACCGGTTTACCCTTAGTGAGGTCCTAGTGAACTTTCTTAGTGATGGCTGTTGTTGATGAGTCTGCTGTCTCCTCCCATACTCTCCAGCTTTGTCTTGCTTTGCAAGAAAGACTGGAGAGTGTGGAGCAGGAGATTCAGTGTCTCAAAGATGAAAATTTGGCCTTGAGACTAGCTATGGCGGAAAAGAAGTGTGAGGCTACCGGAAGTGTTCCCAGGGATCGTGAAGCCCCTTGGAAAGTGGTGTCAACCAGTGCAACGGCCTGCAAGCTGAAAAGGCAGCCACTCAAGACCCACAACAACTTCAGCACCTTGGCTGATGAGAGTGATGGCGAGGAAGTGGCGATCATCGAGGCAGTGAGAGGGGAGGGGGGGAAGTCTGCTGTTGTTGCTGCTACAACTCCTGCTACACGCCGACAACGGAAAACAGCTAAGTCTATTTTAATTGTAGGGGATTCAATGATTAAATACCTTGGTAGGGCTACTAACACACATGTTGGTAAAGTTGTCTGTCTGCCTGGTGCCGGAGTCGAGAAGGTGGCAGAAAAGCTAGATGGTGTCATGGAAGCGAGTGGAGAGGACCCCATCATCTTCCTCAACGCAGGGAGCAACGACATTTGGAAATGCAGGACTGAGGAGTTGCTCACCACGTACCAGGAAATGTTGGAGAGGATCAAGGAGAAGGGTGGAGTTCCTGTGGTACACAGTATCCTACCAAGAAGAGGGGTAAGGAAGGAATGGTCCTCCAGGGCTATTGGTGTAAATAGCCGGCTGGAGAAGTATTGCAAGGCAAATACTATTCCATTCCTGGATAACTGGACCCTCTTCTACGGTAAGGATGAACTGTATGCCCAGGATGGAGTACATCTCTCTCGACTAGGAGTTTCGACCTTAGCCAGCTCACTCGACAAGTTTGTTGCGGGGTTTTGTTAATAAACCATAGGTGTGTAAGTAAAATAGAATCCCAGCCACATCAAATTGATAGTAATAACGAACATTCTGATAGCGTAGATTTTCCGTCTAGGTCCAGTAGTTCAACAGGTAAAAATAAATTAGTTAAGAACAATAGAAAAATAGTTGCAAATACAAGTAATAGTTTGAGTGTTTATTATACAAATTGCAGGAGTTTATGTAACAAAATGAACGAACTTAGAGCACTGGTTAGCAAAGAAAATATAGACATAATAGCGCTAACTGAAACATGGATTAATACAGAAACCAGGCATTTTTTAGCAGAGTTTGATATACCGGGATATAGTTTGTTTAAATATGACCGAACAAGTAAGAGGGGTGGCGGTATAGCAGTGTTTGTCAGGAGTTCATTAAAAAGCTGTACTAAAAAAGGTATTAGAGTAAATAATGAAAATGAAAGTGTTTGGGTAGAAGTTAACGAAGGTAGTGAGACTTTAGTTATTGGAGTTATGTATAGACCGCCAAATATGAGTAGAAATGACGGAACATCATTATGGGAGGAAATTAAAATAGCATCAAGGCTTAGCAACGTGTGCATTATGGGGGATTTTAATTTCCCTAATATAGATTGGCAGCAACAAATAGGCGACTCTGATTCAAAGGAGTTTATTGAGGTAGTACAAGATAGTTTTTATCTCAATTCATAGATACGCCGACTAGAGGTGATAATATTCTCGATTTAGTTTTCAGTAACAATGAACATATGATAAATAGTGTAGAAATCGGGGACCACCTAGGAAATAGTGATCACAATTCTGTGTATTTTAATATACAATGGAAAGGTAATATCAGAGAGAATACAACATTAATACCTGACTTCAGAAAAGCCAATTATGGTGGGTTAAGAGAAGCCCTGTTAGCTGACCCTATGGTCAAAAAATTAAGTCGATCCAGGTGTCCAAATGAGTGTATCCTTTCTCAGGCACCTGTCATCTTAAGTCAGGAGGATACGTCAAACTTGGTAGATACATACGATAATTTTATCAAGTCAGTATTCAATGCGCAAAATAAATATATCCCCAAAAGAAAATTTAGATCAACACAGAACCAACCCAAATGGATGAATAATAGACTATTAGATCTTCTAGGAAAAAAGAGAGGAATATATAGAAAAATTAAAAAAGGCGAAATTCACCTACTTGCTTACTATCAGAATCTATCACGACAGGTAAAAAAGGATATTAGTAAAGAAAAAAGAAATTATGAAATTAAGGTTGCCAATGATTCAAAAAATAATCCTAAAGCTTTTTACCAACTATATAAATCCAAGGTTAGAGATGTAATTGGTCCCCTTAAAACTTCGATAGGAAAATTGACAGAAAGTGATTTAGAAATGTGCAGTACATTAAATAGTCAATTTCTTTCCGTTTTCACTTATGAAAATTTGGCACAGTTTCCAGAAGTCCGTAAGGTATACAGCGATAGTATAGAAAATAGGTTAAGTACGGTTACTATAAGTAGAAATGATGTGGTTAAGGAAATTGACAGACTGAAACCTCATAAATCGCCTGGTCCTGATGAGGTATATGCTAGAGTATTAAAAGAATGCAGAGATGAGTTAAGTTATCCATTAACATTTCTATTTAACAAGTCATTAGAAACAGGTATAGTTCCAGAAGCTTGGAAGCTTGCAAATGTAGTTTCCATCTTCAAAAAAGGTGATAAATCAATAGCATCCAATTACCGTCCCATTAGTCTCACTTCAATCATAGGAAAACTACTAGAGTCAATTATTGCTAGGAAAATGAGAAACCACTTAGAAACATTTAACTTAATCAATTCTTCTCAGCATGGATTCACTCAGGGACGGTCTTGCCTTACTAATTTGCTTAGTTTTTTCTCAGAGGTATATGAAGCAGTAGATAATGACAAGTCATATGATATTATATATTTAGATTTCAGTAAAGCTTTCGACAGAGTCCCTCATGAGAGATTGATGAGAAAGGTTGAGGCACATGGAATAGGTGGGGCGTTGTTAGGATGGATTAGGTCATGGCTAATTGGTAGGAAGCAGAGAGTCAGCATAAATGGTACCAAGTCAGAATGGGGAGCAGTCAAAAGTGGTGTCCCCCAGGGATCGGTATTAGGTCCCCTGTTGTTTCTTATATACATAAATGACCTAGATTTAGGTATAACTAGTAGGATAAGTAAATTCGCAGAAGATACTAAAATAGGGAGATCAATTGATTCAGATAGCGATATAGAGTGCCTCCAAAGGGATCTAGATACCTTACATGAATGGTCAGTAAATTGGCAGATGAAGTTTAACATTGACAAATGCAAGGTATTAAAGATAGGGAAGATGCAAACAAATGTTAAATATAAACTAGCTAATTTAGAATTAGAAAATTCAGACTGCGAGAAAGATCTAGGTGTGTTTGTTAGCAATGATTTGAAGCCTAGAAAACAGTGTATAAGCGTTCGTAATAAGGCAAACAGGATTCTCGGGTTCATCTCTAGGAGTGTGAGTAACAGAACTGCTGATGTTATCTTAAAACTTTACTTGTCATTAGTGAGACCCCATATGGATTATGCTGTCCAATTTTGGTGTCCTTATTACAGAATGGACATAGATTCATTGGAGAGAGTACAGCGTAGAATGACAAAAATGATCCATAATATTAGAAATCTTTCGTATGAAGAAAGGTTGAAGAAATTAGGTTTACATTCGTTAGAGAGACGCAGAGTTAGAGGGGATATGATAGAGGTGTTCAAGTGGGTTAGTGGGATTAACAAAGGGGACATGGCAAATGTACTAAAGCTCAGTGATAGCGAAAGAACTCGTACCAATGGTTTCAAATTAGATAAATTTCGTTTCAGAAAAGATATAGGCAAGTATTGGTTTGGTAACAGAGTTGTAGACGGGTGGAATGGACTACCAAGTGCTATAGTGGGATCTAAAACTGTAGGGAGCTTTAAGATAAAATTGGATAAGCATATGGACGAGAAGGGTTGGGTGTGAAGGGGGATCAGCCGGGTTGGGCCAATCAGCGGTCTGCAGACCTCCATAATCCTGCGTTAATCTCTAACCGTTTTGGTAAGATGATCCTCAGGGTATTAGAGTGTGAAGCCTATAATTGGGCTTTGTAATGAATTGGGGTTGTGTGGGACAGGGATCTGCCTTGCTTAGGCCAATCGGCTTTCTGCAGACTCCCATTTTCTTATGTTCTTATTTCGTCCATTAATTGCACTTTGATGGGAAAGTTGTACAAAAATACAATTGTAAATCGGTGCGGTTACACCCGACCCCCAGCCCTCCTCCGTCGTATGCAAATAAAGGGCCTCTCCCGCCTCACCTTGACTGGCAGGGCGTCACTCCGATATATTTTCCGCGGCCGGTGTCACCAACATTTTGCTCAAGAGAAAGTCAGAGCGAGGGTCACCATTGGGGTCACCGTGGGGGTCACTGAGCTCTTAATTGGGGTCACACCTATCAGCCGTGGGACTACACCGTCATTGGAGGAGTGGGCCGAGTAGAACACAGTAGTCTTTGGAGGAGTGGGCCGAGCAGAACACAGTAGACTTTGCAGGAGTGGGCCGAGCAGAACACAGTAGACTTTGGAGGAGTGGGCCGAGCAGAACACAGTGGACTTTAGAGGAGTGGTCCGAGCAGAACACAGTAGACTTTGGAGGAGTGGGCCGAGCAGAACACAGTAGACTTTGGAGGAGTGGACCGAGCAGAACACAGTGGACTTTAGAGGAGTGGTCCGAGCAGAACACAGTAGACTTTGGAGGAGTGGGCCGAGCAGAACACAGTAGACTTTGGAGGAGTGGACCGAGCAGAACACCGTGGACTTTAGAGGAGTGGTCCGACCAGAACACAGTAGACTTTGGAGGAGTGGCCCGAGCAGAACACAGTAGACTTTGGATGAGTGGGCCGAGCAGAACACAGTAGACTTTAGAGGAGTGGTCCGAGCAGAACACAGTAGACTTTGGAGGAGTGGGCCGAGCAGAACACAGTAGACTTTGGAGGAGTGGGCCGAGCAGAACATAGTAAACTTTGGAGTAGTGGGCCGAGCAAAACACCATAACACTGAACACTGTAAAACAAATGGTACATATAGACAATGTTTTAATAGTTAAGGGGGGTCACCGGCTTTTTTTAATCTTTCTCTCCTTTTCTCTCTTTCCCTGGCTTGTATCCATTCGGCCCCATTCAGCCAACTGTTTTAAGACGTTTAGCCCCATCCAGGTGTCGATTTCTTCCTGGCGAGCGATAGCGAGCCAGCATTGTTTGGAGAAATCCGGATTCGCCGGAGAAATTTTTCTATCGACAAATTTAAAAATTTAGCTTGCTGTCAAAACAAAATATATATGCTGTTTCGCTATCGCTCGCCAGGGAAATATTGACACCTGGATGGGGATAAACTGTCTTAAAACAGTAGGCTGAATGGGGCCGAATGGATACAAACCAAGGAGAGAAAGAGAAAAAACGCGAGGTGGGCTCCCTTAATGTGTTCTCTTATGAATAGATAAACCGACGAACGCTGTTTATGAGTACCATTATATTTTGAACAAATAACGGATAATTTTAACAATGTACAATAGACCTTGGTCGATTTACTAGGCAACGTGAACAAACAAATATTTATAATGAATAGGGTATATTACAAAGGACTTGCATATATAATACAATTAATACAATATAATACAATTAAGGACAACATAATTGTGGAAAAAACGCAGGGTTCTCCTATGTCTTTGGCCAAATTGCAGATATTTGAACACAGATAAAGCACTCAGCACAGGAGCCTTGTCATTATTTTATCTTCTTGAGAGTGTTGAAAGATAGAAGGCTCTAAGTGAACACAGATGTAAAAGTATCAAATTGTTAAAAGTAGAGTAATATTAATATGTACCGTCAGGGTAGTTATTTTTCCTATATCTGTTTTTTCAGACATCTCTGGTACAGTTTTCCTAAGGTATTCCTTTATCCCACATCGTATATACACCGTTTATCTGGCTACTGTAGTTGAACATTATTGCTTAGCATATTTGTATGCACATGCAGATTAAAGCATTATTTAAGGAAATACTCTAGCAGTCACTTTACAGTTAAAAAAGTTTCTGATGAGCGGTTTATATATAATGTGGGGTAAGGGAATTCCTTGAGCCAACTGTACCAACGCCCACGCCTCCACACATGTGGTTGAGTGTCACATACTGCACCGCGGGGCATCCTTGTCGAGTCATATATCTGGAGAACAATTTCCATTGTCTTCATAATAGTCATGGGTTGCATAGGTTGCTTTCTTTCCAGAATAAATAATGATAAGGCTTTTTATGATTCCTGAACCATTAAGAGTCACTTGCTTAAACAATAAACGGAATTATAAATATATTGCTCGGCAGTAAAAATGTAATTGATTTGGAGATATTTAAATGGAGATGGCATTGATAAATAAGAAGCAATAAGGAGAACTAACTATTTGCTTGGGGGGAAAAGGGTATGGAAGAATGTTATGTATGTGTGATAGCTACTATATATGTATTGAATAGTATTAATAGTAATATTGACTGGACATTTCAACTAATAGAAACGAAGACAACTCGAGCAGCATTTTCTTGAATCATATCACATACACTTAAGACGTGTATCAATAAAGGTGATATGCAGGTGGAATACTTATATTGATTTTGTTCTAATGTATATATTTGTTTTATGTTCACTTTGCAGCTATTGTCTTCTAGGTGCGTCTTCCATGTAATTAAATTAATGGGTGTAAGTTATTGTTGGTGTGTGTATGATTGTGTGTATGAGATCGTGTATGCAGGTATATGTGTGTGTGTGTGTGTGTGTGTGTGTGAGATTGAGCGGGGGGTGGGGTGGGGCGTCACAACGTATCAGGTGTCGTCCCCTTCTAATCTACCTTGCCCCTCCACCCCTCACCCTTCCCCTCCACCCCTCACCCTGACCCTCCACCCCTCACCCTGCCCCTCCACCCGTCACCCTGTCCCTCCACCCGTCAAAACTCACCCTGCCCCTCCACCCCTCACCCTGTCCTTCCACCCCTCACCCTACCCCTCACCCTGTCCCTCCACCCCTCCACCTCTCACCCTGCCCCTCCACCACTCACCCTGTCCCTCCACCCCTTACCCTGACCATCCACCCCGAAAAATTTACAAATATATCTTGAAGGGGGGGGGGGGGGGGATTGAAGCTTGATGGAGGTCTAGCGAGGAAACTAAAAAAATAAATTAATAAATACGCAAAATAGACCAAACAAAAAACAAAAAACAAAAAACAAACAGCCACTACCCCCTTCAGTCAGGTCCACCCAGGCAATAACAACAACAACAACAGCCATCGACACGACCTTGCTCCACCTGACTTTCTCCTTCCCGGCTGCCTTGTAGAGGTCACTAAGGTACAGTCACTCGCAACAGTTCGGGCTAGTCTAATGTTTGAACCGAATATTTGCTGTATATATACAGTATATATACAGTATAGTTTGTTCCCTAGACCTCCATCAAGTTTTAACAATAAACCCCCAAGACCTTCGAGATAAGTTTGTGCATTTTTCTTTGTTTTCTCTATTTTTTCTGTGTGCAAATGTGTGTGTATGTGTGTGTGTGCAATTCAGCTCATTTATAATTCATCTAAGGTTTCAAAATAATTGGCATAATTACTCTCTGGCATTCTAATTATGTGTGTTAATGTCAAGGAATATAGTGAACTAATATATATTTCTTTAACTTTAAACGTTTAATTTCTGAGTGTAAAATATACCTTTACTTGTAGCATGGAATATGTTTTACGATATTTATTTAAGACGCAAATGATTACTATGCAATATGATAATGAAATATGATATTGTCTTGCTCTAAACACGAATTGGTCTTCGTCAAAATCAATATTTAAATGTTCAGATGACGCCCTCGTGTTTTTAGTCTAAAATTTGGCAAGAGGAAACTAACTAATATATACTATGTGTGTCTAAACTGGTTTTGATGCAGATAATTATATTTTGGACGAGAATCAATACATACATTCTAATATTATTTATACATGTCCTTGAGGGCAAGGTAGTTGCATTTTGTGGACCCCATTCTCCCCCATTAGTTTTGAGATTTTAAGACGATCGCCCCATTAGTTTGTCGTTTGTCAGACCTTTCGTCCCATTTCTTTCTTAATATCAAGACCTCTTGTGTCATTTACGTGTCTATTTTTTCCTGGCGAGTGATAGCGAGCGTGTAACTTTGAAGGAACCGGCCTTCGGTTGTGACATATTTCTTCCCAAAACTACAAATTTATCTCTTAAGCTTGAAACTTTAAGCTCTTAAGCTTAATGGTTAGGAAATTAAAACAATATATATATATATAAACTGGGTATCATATAATGCGGCATGACAAACAGTAAACGCTGTCATACCACATACTCGTCAACCTTCTGAGTGTGTTGATTTGGTTCTTCCATGATTTGATACAATTCGTCCCCCGATTATTTTGAACAGTTTAATGCCATTAACGTGTTCTGAAGTGTCACAGGAATTCTACATAAGTATGTTATCCCTTACTATTCCATTATACTGTACATTTTTAGTCATATTGTTCAGATAAGCAGTGAAAGGCTTTTATGATTATTGAGTTGTACAGTCTTACACCCGTCTCAATTTATAATTTCTCATTTTCCGTTGAACAGTTATTGTTGTTGCTTCATTAATATATACATTTTCCAATACTTGCAAGTAAGTATGTTACGCTTCTTGTTTCCAAATTGCTCTCAAGCTGTTGATATTCTGACTTAGTCTAATGCCTTTAAAGATTCTATGAATATACAGTTGATGTAAGGGGCCATGTGATCTCGTCTGTTTTCTCAATTAGAGCAACTTGTAAATTGCACTATGGTATCCTGCTTGTTATTTTTGCTGATTGAAGTCTACTTTTCTACCTATCCCAGTGGTGACGTTATTCGTGATCAGTTATATCAAAACAGAGAAATATACTGGTAGTTGTTCAGGTCTTTTGTACATTTGTTATATAAAATATTGGCCTTCTTCCAAGCTATAGGGAAATTTCTACAAAATAGGTAATTTTATAATAATGTTGTTAGGCTATCTTAATAAGTGCAATATTAACTGCATCGTTAATTTGATCCGTAGGAATATTGTCATCCTATGTTCTCTATAATCTCGTCATATCCCCAATGTGTAACTTTAATCCTCTATAATGTATATTCGTGCCATTTAGATTCAAATTGTGGTTCCTAGTGTCCCAAACATAAAGTTGCATCATACATTTACTACTTCAAATCTCAGACTTCATCTATAAACGTGTTCCTATTCACGTTTTTTTTTCAGTCATCATCTTTCTATACCTATCTAAAATTCGATTTACTCAGTTACTCTATACACCCACGTAATCAGTATGCAGAGAGAGCGAGAGTGTGTGTGTGTGTGTGTGTGTGTGTGTGTGTGTGTGTGTGTGTGTGTGTGTGTGTGTGTGTGTGTGTGTGTGTGTGTGTGTGTGTGTGTGACAGGAGGTACTAGTCGAATACATCCATCTCCTCACTGACTCTCATCCAGACCAACATCTTAGGAGACATGGACCGCCTCGGAATGCTCCCCTCCACACTGGGTTGCTTTCCTGCCATGGTGATCCCTGTCTCGCTGGCTTGGTAGAATTTAATGGGAGGTATGTCGTTTTTCCGGGTCCCCTTCTTCCTCATGTTTATCCCCATTAGTTTTTGACATTTTAAGACGTTCGCCCCATCAGTTTGTTGACTTTATGACCTTTCTTCCCATTTCTGTATCAATATCAAGACCTTTCGAGCCATTCAGGTGTCGATTTTTTTCCTGGCGAGCGATAGCGAGCCTTTAATTTAATTGCAAGTGACCATCGGCCGTGGCATTTTTCTACCGAAAAATGTACACATTTACCTTGAGAGGGCCCTTTTTTTTGGGGGGGGGGTATTTTCGTATTACTTTAGCACATCATTATTTCTGGGGTGGGGTGGGGGTTGAAGGGTGGGGGCGTGACATGAAAAGAGCTTTGTGGAATGTTATTTTCATTTGCATTGCGAATACTGTTTTCCATTCAATTCTTTATGGTCTATGTGAAGAGGATTATTGTGTCCACATTATGTTAAGTAGGGATAGCTTAGTATAAGAGAGACCTAACAGACCAAACCATGTTCTACTTAAACTACAGTAATGGACTAATTTATTTGTTCATTAGTGTACAACAGCTAAATTATATTTAATTGTAAATAGGCCTGAGGATCACATATTCGGGTACTGTATGTGAGATCCTTGCTTACCCAATAGGCCTGAGGATCACATATTCGGGTACTGTATGTGAGATCCTTGCTTACCCAATAGGCCTGAGGATCACATATTCGGGTACTGTATGTGAGATCCTTGCTTACCCAATAGGCCTGAGGATCACATATTCGGGTACTGTACGTGAGATCCTTGCTTACCCAATAGGCCTGAGGATCACATATTCGGGTACTGTATGTGAGATCCTTGCTTACCCAATAGGCCTGAGGATCACATATTCGGGTACTGTATGTGAGATCCTTGCTTACCCAATAGGCCTGAGGACCACATATTCGGGTACTGTATGTGAGATCCTTGCTTACCCAATAGAAACAATGTATCTATATTCTGTTTCTTTTCAACTGACGGTAAATTCCTATCAAGATATATCAGTTGTTTTGATTTGTTTTTAGTGAAATATGGTGCTAATTATATAAACTAGGTATTAATATGATGTAGAGACACAGTCTTTTTCAGTGGTTTTATATATTTCCATTAAGTATCAAGAAATTAGCTGCTAAGGGATTCAATTTACCGTCAGATGAAAGGAAACAGAGTATAGGAGCCAGAGAGGGATCTGACCAAATACAACGAGGGTTAGATGTTTTGTCTCCCAGCGTTGCCGTGATATCCTTAGCTTCATCCATCACTTATGCTTTCATGGTAGGGGAAATGAGAGACACTGTAATATTTTGGGATACTAAATTAAGTATAACCTTTATGTAGAGTTTCAAAGCAAACTGAAACCCATCTATGGTGCTAGGCATACTGTTGTCCACCCAATATCCACAGTTGAGTATATTATATGAAAGCCTTGAAAACTATAAAATATATTACGATATCTATCAAAGCTATTGGAGAGAAGCTTGAAATTAAAGGTTTTGTATATGTGAGTTTACGCCTACAACATTACCATTTTACAAGAGATAAATAGAATATCTTTGAAAATAATATGTGCCATCGTAAACTAGCAAACGACCACAATGTGTCAGCGCCATATATTGTATTTGCTCAACATGAACTTATATGTTTGTGTGGGCTTACGTACAGTACACTCCAGAACATTCATTATGGCTTGAAGTTTTCGAAGCTATCCCGAACTGAATAGAATCTTCTTATTAATTGTTTGCCTAATATTTATATTTTGAAGGCTCAGTTTGTTGTTTGATGGTTCCTATTAGGTCAGGATTTATGTTTTAGAGCGTAAGATACCACCAAGTTTTGTTTTCACTCGCTCTCATATCTTTCCTCCATAATCTTTGGTAGACTTGAGGTTTTCGTATTATAGAACTAGCAATGTTTACCTATTTGTATTTTCTCGTGCAGCATTTGTCTTGCGTAATAATTATAAAGTTGCTTAATGTTAACTAAATACAGGTGGCAGAGGATGAATGTAAGAACTAGGAGAGAACGCTCTATTTCTGATTAAGAATTACCGTGTGTTGATTCTAATCTTTCAAGTTTCATGCATCTCTCTCTCTCTCTCTCTCTCTCTCTCTCTCTTGATTTATGCCTTTTGAATATTATTATTATAGTAGATCACTTAATACATCTATTAGTTTGTATTGTTAAACATATTAGTTAGACATCAATCCTTATGTGTATGAAACTAAAATATACATGAAAGCAGGGGTTCGTAAAGGATGAAGCCTTACTCTGTTTGCTTATTGTAGTCTGCTGTTTTAAGGGAACATTTGTGTTGTGTTTGTTTGCGCCACTTCTCCCCCATGTGTTGTTCATTTAGTTTTCAAATTTTAAGTTGTTCGGCCCAATTGTTTGGCAATTTTAAGACTTTTCAACCCATTTTTGTGTCAATATTAAGACCTCTCGTGCGATTATTTCCTGATGAGCGATAGCGAGCCTGTAATTTAAGAGTAACTGGCATTCGGCTAGGACATTTTCTATCGAAACATGTACTAATTTATCTTGAAGGGGGGTATTGGGGAGTATGTTAAGCTTGATGGATGTCTAGGTATATACTGTATATATACTGTATATATATTTGGTGTATCTCTGAGATCTCACCTGACCCCATCCCACCACCACCACTAATGACCAACCGTACCCTCTACATCTCCCAGTAATCAGTTCGTCAGGTGGTGTGCACTGTGCTCTTCCCTGCCCCAGACGCTCTCCTATCTGCTTGGTTCATCTTTGTCTTGTGTAGGGAGGCATGATGGGGCCACATTTGCATACTGTATGAATATAGGACTGGTGTTTTAAGGTGAATGTGTGTGTGTGTGTGTTGGGGGTCTTAAAAGTGACATAAATGGGGCGAAGGGTCTTAAAATCGCAAAATTAATGGGGCAAACGTCTTACATTATCAAAACTAATGGGGCTTAACGTGAGGGAGAATAGGTCCAGAAAACACCACCACCACTAATGACCCTCTACATCTCCCAGTAATTAGTTCGTCAGGTGGTGTGCTCTTCTCTGCCCCACACGCTTTTCTTATTTGCTTGGCTCATCTTTGTCTTGTGTAGGGAGGTATGATGGGCTCACATTTGCATACTGTATGAAGATATGTTTTTTTGTTTTCCTAAAATACAGGCTCACTATCGCTCACCATTCCATACATCAACTACAACACTATATATATTATTTATTGAAAGCAAGTTCTTTGCAAAAATCAGCCTAGATAGTTATCATTGCATAAAGGGAAACATAAGAGGTCCACGAATTCTTATGAGTGGGCTAGAGACTATGGTATCTGAGTGTACGAATTAGGGTTATCCTAAGAAAAGGTTATATGAATCAGGATTAGAATGTTCTCTTTGTCATACATCCCGAAGTTATCTTTCCATGGGCTATTCTAAACTAAATATAATTGGATATAATAATGCATTGTTTTAAATTCTGTGTTTAAAGAAAAGGCGAAGTCGATTTCCACATCTAAGCAAAATATACTACATAGCCAAATCTGATGAGGTTGAATCAGGGCCATCATAAATAAAATGCAGGAACAAAATAAATAGAAACAAACGTGTTTCGTCTTGATTGTGCTCGCGACACCATGTAAGTTTCTGAATAACGAGACAAAAGCAACTTGGTATACGGTATCTGACTTCGGTTAGAGATGACCTCGCGACGCTTCTGTCTACCAAAGTCTTATCCTCAGTAAACCTGAAATGTAAGGACTGTGAAGAAGTAGTGAAGATAAGGGGAGCAGTATACAAGGTAGCGCTTTTGAATTATGCAAACATGCTGAGCTACTGCAAGATACAATCCTGGAGAAAAATGGACACTACAACGATCGAAATATCGCGTTGTTGATGGGGAACACTTTTAATATGGAAATCGTGTTTGATGTATTACTGTCTTCACACATACATGCAATAATTGATAGCAGCTATGCGAGGTACAGTATCTGTTTGTATATAATATTCACAGACTATTGAAAATATGTATACACTTTTATTTCTCCAATTTTTATTTATCTCTTGGAGGCTAAATATTATTGCTTAACGTTTATTCAGGTAAAACATACACATGACTGATAAACGTAGAGATCAGCCATACCTAAACATAAGCAATTTATTTTAAAAATTGCATAATTGAAAGTCAATAATTTTCACACAAAAAAATTTAAGCGTAATAAAAGGTCCCTTAAGGTATACTTTGATAACATTTCACATTGACAATTTATCACTACATTTAGCTCACTTAATCCCTTCAGTACCGGTGACGTCCTTTTAATTATATTCAGACAACTGTATTCAGCTTAGGAAGGTCGTCTACACATTAAAAGGCTGCATACTATCTCATTTAATCCTCTTAGGTACCATAATTATATCCATCCGAAGCTTCATATAATCGCCTAAATGTAGTAGAACTCAGAAAAAAACGACATCACAGGTACTGGAAGGGTTAATAGGGTGGAGTAATACGTTTACCATATGTTATTCTTTATTTGTCAACACTATAGAACAATCTCAACACCCTGAACATTAGCTTAAAACATTAGCGTCAACCTCCAACTTGTCAGGACAGGATCTCGATACAGCTGGCACCACCAATCTCCAACCAGCCAGTATATTGCTTTGCTATCAAGACAATTTGTTCTCCGTCCCTGCCCCATTAGCCTTTTGAGTACCGGTGACATCTTCTACATTTGATTTCAGCTACATTTAGACGATTTTATGAAGTTTAGGAAGGATGTATGGTAGCCAAAAAGGTTTGACTCCTTCTGTACTGGCGACGTCTTTTCCATTTAATTCTGGCTATATTTAGAAGAATTGGTGCAGTTTAAGCAGGATCTCTGGTAGTAAAAAGGGTAAAGTGAGATACAGTAGTTCGAAGCCATTTAGAACGGAAAAAAATCGTCCTATAGTTGCCAGAATATGATGAAAAGGACGTAACCGGTACTGCATGGGTTGATTGAGATAGTCTGTAGCCAACTTGCCGGGCCAGGATCGCGATACGGCCGGCACCACCAATCTCCAACCAGCCAGTATATTGCTTTGTTATCAAGGCCATTTGTACTCCGTCTTTATTCGTTACCCTTTGAATACCGGTAACGTCTTATATTTTTTATTTCAGCTACATTTAGACGATTTTATGAAGCTTAGGAAGGATATATGGTAGCTAAAAGGATTGATTGAGATAGTCTGTAGCCAACTTGCCAGGCCAGGATCGCGATACGGCTGGCACCACCCATCTCCAACCAGGCAGTATATTGCTTTGCTATCAAGGCAATTTGTTCTCCGTCTCTATTCGTTACTGTCGCGCCTGTCCTATTAAGGGGGTAGTGGATGACCTAGATGTGTTTGAATTTGTATTTTGTTTTTGCGTGTTTATTGTTTTCTGATATGTTGTCCCTATTCGGGCTCTGTCTAAATCGGCCATACATACATACATACATATATTTAATTATTTATTATTCGTTTTGTTTCCTCGCTGGACCTCCATTAAGCTTTAAAAAAAACACCCCCTAGACCCCCTGTCAAGATAAATTTTTACATTTTCCGGTAGAAAAATATCCCGGCCGAAGGCCGATTTCTCCTAAAATTTCAGGTTCGCTATCGCTCGACACCTAAATGGCATGAAAGGTCTTAATATTGACAAAGACATGGGCTGAAAGCTCTGAAAATCGCCAAATGGAACGAACGTCTTATAATCTCAAAACTAATGGGGCTATACACTGGGGGTGGCCGACTCGAGACAGAGCCATGCCCTTATAATACTCCAGAACAACTATACTGCCTTAACCATTATTAGCTCTGTATCTCTACATAGTCACTCATACAAATTTGTGGAACCCCTATGTTTATATGTATGCAATTATAGCTCTCTGGAATTGTTGAATGAACTTGCTTTTCAATAAGTACGGTAGTATTAAAGTTGTGTAGTTGATCCACACGCAATTATACTCATAAATTAGTTTCCAGAGATATACTTCCATAATTAGAAGTAGGTGAGGTCCATGCATTATTATGAGTGACTGTACCAGTTATCTTGTTGACCGGTGAACAGTCAAGAGCATATAATATGTAGTGTTGCCAATTTAACTACTTTCCCGCTAGATCTAGAGGTATTTACATCAATCTAGAGACAATTATTATCTAGTGACATGAATTCTAGCATTATTCTGTTCATTTTAGCCATTTTTAGAGATATATTGTAGAGATTGTGCCGTTATTCCAGCTTCTAGCTCTCTTCGGCATTTATTGACAATCTAGCTGACTTGATTTGGTAACCCTGAATGTATGGTGACGCCCTCATTGCTAACAGTATCGAACCCAAACGAGACATTGCAGTAGATTATTTTATAGCCCCGATGCTTCAGAACTTTGCTTTGAAGGTTTAACCCCTTCTGTACCGACAATGTCTTTTAAACTTTACTCGGGCTACTATTAGACGATTGTGTTCAGTTTAAAAAGGGCCTGTGTCAAATTGTCTCACTTAATCATGTTTACTACCACAGATCCTTTTTAACACCTTATTGGCGGGCTAGGCGGTCTATTTGACCGTACCGCACAGCGTTTTTTATTTTACCCTAAATAGGGTTGTTTCCGTGCTCATTTTCATGCCTAAATAAGACCTAGAGCGTAAAACAAGTATCTATCCCTGAAAGGGCGTAAACAGAGCTTTCCAATGACACCCGAACCATCCTTGTACAACCACTGGTTCTCTTGCAACGATCGTGCAACACGAGTGCAAAAACCCTGATATAAGGTAATTTCCTTACATAATTCCCTGTGTAGCAAGTGAGAAAGGGGGGAGGAATGTAGAATACAGTTCAGTATGTCCACGGTGGTCGTGAGGAGCGGTCATAAGGTTACTACGCTCGTCCCACCGCTCAGCTCTCTCTCTCAGCAACATTACTTGCTGAAAATGGCGCTCGACAGCTGTCGTGCACCGCCACTTAGTCCAAATTTATTTCACTCGACATATGTTGCGCGCCGCCAGTTAACGGTTAAACTGCAAAAAATAATCTAAAAATAGCCAGAGTAAAATATAAAAGACATCGCCGGAACAGAAGGTGTTAAAGATTTGAACTGGTGTAGCTTTACTTGCATCTCTATCGCTATGCTATCGCTACTACAACAATGAGTGCTCCTCAGAGCTCTCTCAGTGCCTACCACCTCTACGTAGCCACCCGTCTTGCAACACAATCCCACCCCTACTCTGTACAACTTTCCAATTCAAGAGTGAAACGTTACTCCCAATCATTCTTCTATTCAACAGCTGAGCCCTGGAACTCTTTCCCTGAACCCACCTTTCCCTCATCCTATGACTTAAATTGTTTCAAACTCTGTGTGTCCAGACATCTTGGCTCGAACGTTCCTTGATTTTGGCCCTGTCACTCTTTTTAACTCTGAGGGAGGCACTCATCACAGGCAGTTTTGCCTTTTGTTTCCCTCATCCACATACAAAAAACAAAAAAAACAAAATATATATATATATATATATATAGGGGCCTATATAGGCTATATGCTGAGAACTGTAGCCTACACAGTGAAGCTATGTTAGGTTAAGCTAGTTTAGTTGACATTAGAAGTGATGGTAGTAATAGTGGGGATGATGGTAATTGTAGTGATAATGGTGATAATACTAGTGATGATGGTAATTGTAGTGATAATGGTGATAATAGTAGTGATGATGGTGATAATAGTAGTTATGATGGTTGTAGTTGTAGTGATGATGACAGCAGTGATGTAGGTGGTAGTGATGATGACGCAGCCAAAGGGTTAATGATTAAATACATAGTTAATTCATAGTTCTGACCGAAGAAACTTTAATAAAATTGGAGAAAAATAAATGTATGTACTGTATATACTGAGGCACATACCCGATTGCTGGGGGTGGCCGACTCAAGACAAAGAGCCCGAACAAAACAACAAAACTTAAAGGTTTCAAATTCTCAGGGTCCGGGACCACTTACGCGTTCCCTCGCCCCTTACTGTTGCGATGTAGGAGAATTTTACAAGGAGAGGATTCCTAGCCCCCTGCCCCCAGAAGGAAAAGTAAGACAGTAAAAGACAGACAATTACATAGGGAAAAGCATTAATGAATAATGTTGTCCACAGATGGCGATGGTGATCTCCTGGAGTTGGAACCAGACAGGGAGGACTTTTTGTCTCCACCTCGGGACAGTAGGCTATTTAGTAGCCTGTGACTCTTGCGAGGCCCTGAGATTATCGATTTAAGCTTCGAGTTGTTGGGTGCTTTGTCGCTCTAGATGGTCATTTAATCACTGTTACTGTAAATATTTAATTTTCTTAATCTTTACAATTTAAATTTTAATCTTACAGGATGAACAGCTTGGTTGTAATGTGTAATATTATGTAAAAATTTCATTTTATTAACTGCCATACGTTAGTGATATTTGAGATGTTTAAACAATGACAAACCCGATAAAAGTACTTTTAAGTAAATACTTGGTCAAAATAATTAATGAATAAATGTTGTCCACAGATGGATGTCCTGGAGTTGGAACCAGACTGGGGACGACACACCACGGTACCTTACTACAGTATACACGTCCCTTCCAAATACTGTAATTGTATTTGTATTTACCTAATTGTATTTACCTAATTGTATTTTACAGGAGTTGAGCTAAGCTAGTGTTGTCCCGTCTGTCTACTTACATCCAATTTTGTCTTTAAATTATGGATGTTCCTTGCCCCTACCACCTCCTCCTCCAGCCTATTCCATGCAGAAAAAAACCATCCCCCCTTACGCATTTTGGCGGCTCTAACGTCCCTTGAATTTGGCCCTGTCACACTTTCAACTCTGGGGGAGGCACTCGATACCGGCAGTTCTACCTTCTGTCTCCCTCACTCGCATAGAAAACAAAAAAAAAACAAAAAAAACACAGAATCAGTCCCGAGAACAGGACCATGGTAGAAATAATGTAATGGTTGCCTCGTCCTACGGAAAATTATCCAGGCGGTTCATTTGTGGCCATCCCCTTGGGCATTAAGGCGGGCTGGCTGGCTTTTTCTGGACCCCCTTCTCCATGTTTAGCCCCATTAGTTCTGAAATTTTATAACAATTGGCAATTTTAACATCTTTAACCCAGTTTCTTTGAGCAATATTCGGACCTTTCATGCAATTGAGGTAATTTGTTTATATAATTAATATTTTGTCATGCCCCAGCCAGGGTTTGAACCCAGGCCAGTGGTGCAGCACTCTAACACCCAAACCGCTAGGCCACCGAGGAGCTTAAAAGTAGTGGCTTCATTTGGAATTATATCCCATCCACGACCACCCGCTCAGACTAGTGATCCCCATTAAAGTTAAATTTATATATTTTTTGGTATAATAGATATCCCGACCGAAAGGCGATTCCTCCTAAAACTACAGGCTCGCTATCGGTCGGTAGGAAACAAATTACACCTTTTGGCGTGAAAAACCCTAATATTGACAACAACAAAAGGTTTACAGTTATTAAAATAGCTAAACCAGTTGGCATAGACCCAAGATTTCTAAACTAATGGGGCTAAACATGAGGGAGACGGGGGCCCAGAAAAAAATACCATCCCCCATTGAGCATTAAGGGGGCCTGGCTGGCTTTTTCTGGACCCCCTACTCCTTCATGTTTAGCCCCATTAGTTCTAAAATTGTATAACATTTGGCAATTTTAAAATCTTTAACCCAGTTTCTTTGAGCAATATTCGGACCTTTCATGCAATTGAGGTAATTTTTGTATACAATTAATATTTTGTTATGCCCTAGCCAGGGCAGGAAAACAAAATATACCTTAATTGCGTGAAAGGTCCTAATATTGACAAACAAAAGGTTTAAAGTTATTAAAATAGCTAAACTAGTTGGCATAGTCCCAAGATTTCTAAACTAATGGGGCTAAACATGAGGGAGACGGGGGCCCAGGACAAAACAACCATCCCCCCTTTAGCATTTTGGCTCTAACGTCCCTTTATTTTGGCCCTGTCACTCTTTCAACTCTGGGGAGGCACTTGATACAGGCAGTTCTACCTTTTGTCTCCTTCACTCGCATAGTAGTTTTGCCAACCTCAATACCAATGAAACTCAATTATGAAACTCCTCGCTCATGGTCAGACCGTTGCAATCGATCGTATGCATGAAAAGATGTGACACGCATGTATCCAGCAGAACTATAACTCAGCGGTAGTTATGTGTTCTGTCCTTATAATAATTGTACAATAATATTGTTTTTTGTACACTTTGGTAAAACAGACATAGTTGCAACTATGTGATAATTTTTTTAGAATCTAAAATTAGTAACTAATACTGGACTGTAGAACCGGTCCTATCACAGCTCGTAATATATCACAATCTCCAAGGGTACAGGGAGGTATGGACTATTCCGCACCCCCCCCCCCCCTTTTTGACACTCAACATTTAATATAACATAAACTACTGTACCCGTTGCCGTAAAGCTACACAGGTACGCTTTGGTTTATCTAGAGCAACAGACAGGTAGCGTGTAAGGAATGTATGCTTGGATGCCCAAAGTTGGGTTTGAGCAATATCATCAATTGAAAATTTTGCAAAAATCTGAGGGACACCGTCCATTTTCTAACATCGTGAGCCCTGCCTAACAAGCCGGGATTGCTTTCCCTGATAACGTCGACAAGCAAGGAAGCTAGCATCCGTTTTGTAATACGCTTACCTGTCCGGTTAACCCATAAAGCACCTTGTTGGCGAGGTTGCGCAGCCCTCGTAAACTTTGTGATTGCTTGCACAGGACATAAAATGTCCGGGACAGAACGGAAAATTCAGAAAAAAACATGGTCTGAATGTTCGTTCTTAGCAATAAAGGAGGGAGACGGCGCAATTTGAACATGGTCGTGCAGTCTCCCAAACCTGAGACAGTTTGGTTCGTTGCTCATCGCCGCCAGCTCAGACACCCGATTTCCGGTGGCAAGGGCCATGAGAAAGACAGCCTTCTTTAAAACAGAGTCAAAGTCCGGCGGATAATTATACTTGCGCGATTGAAGCAATTCTAAGGCTTTATCAAGGGACCAGGTGGGCATGAGCTGGCAGGGAGGAGGACGAAGCTTAAAACACGCCCTCATAAATCCTTTCTCCTCCGCCTGTGGTATGGAAAGACTGGTGAGATCAAGAAAAGGGGTCCTAATGGCAGACAGGTGATTTTTTAATGTTATGACCGAAGGACCCTTCTGCTCAAAGAGGTAGTCAAAGTACTTGAAAATTAAGGCTCCCGAGGCAGTCGTTTGCCTTGACTCCACAATCCAGGTTGTAAATGTTTTCCAATGTGATTGATAGGTCTCCTGGTAGACGGTGTGTACTGATTCATGAGTTTCTGAGTGACACTTGGCCCAATTGATTTAACCATTTGGCAGAGTAAATATCCATAAGGCAAAACTGAGCGAGGTCCGAAGGTTGCCAATAGTTTCCAAGTGGAAGAGGGAGACCGGGAGGGACACCGGGGTCCTGCACCACCGTTGCAATTGGTGGTACCATACCTGGGCCGGCCAAAACGGCGCGATCAAAGCTACCCGGCCCCGGTAATCCCTCAGTTTGTGAATGACCTTGCACATTAACACAGAGTCTGGTGGCGGAAACAGATAGATTGAGGTCCACCTGTTCCAGTCCACCAGCAACACATCGGGTCCCCCCGCCGGGGTTACCCCGTGCCTGGTAAGAAAGAGGGGAAGTCTGTGGTTCGTTGTTGATGCAAACAAGTCCACCTGTGGACGGGCCGGCTTTGCAATGATCTCGTTGAAGATCGCCTGTTTGATAGTCCATTCTACTAGAGTGCTATGCCGGCGAGAGACAGTGTCTGCCCAGACATTCGCTACGCCGGGGAGATAGGTGGCATGCAGGGAAGTCCCTAGCGAGTCGGCTAGGGTAAAAATTTGTTCTGAAACGTTCAACAACTCTCGTGACCTCACTGAGCCTTGCTTCTGAATGGAAAAAACTGCGGTTTGATTGTCCATTCTGAATGCTATTGATTTGTTCTTCAATGTCCTGCCATGAGTTTGGATAAAAAACAGAGGAACTAGAAGCTCTTGCTTGTTGATATGGGCGTGGCTGTCTACCAACCAAATGCCCTGTCCCTGATGGCCTAGGCTTGACTGGTACCACCAACCTAGGGTCCCTGAGACGTCCGTGTCTACCCATACCGTAGGTGGGGGAGAAACCCATGACATGACTGAGTAGAGGACTTCGTGCTTGGTCCAGGCCGATAGTAAAGTGAGGATTAATGGAGGAATTGGACATAATTTCTTCTCCGGCAAGAGAGGGAACACTTTGTTGCCCTCCAGGATTAATCGCTTGGTTTTCAATCGGCCCAACTTGATTGTTAACTGCACCCAGTTGAGAGAACCGATCAAGGAATCCCACGTTTTCCTGGTCATATCCAGACTGTGGAGGAACCGGAACAGTTTCCTTCGAAATCTGTTGCGGTTGTCCGCACTCTGAGTAAGAGTCAGAGCGGCGGTATCCCAAACCAGCCCTATCCACTGAATCGTCCTTGAGGGGACCAGGTGTGACTTTGCCAAGTTCACCTTGAACCCTAGGGCTTGTACATGAGCTAACACTTGGTTGACATGGTCTTGACATAATTCTACAGAGTTCACCACTACTAGCCAATCGTCCAGATACCAAAACACCTGTATGCGTCTGACTAACAAGGGTAAAAGAGCTTGCCGGACGAGTTTGGTAAATACTCGTGGTGCTAGGTTCAACCCGAACGGCATCCTTTGAAAGACATAAGTCTCGTGTCGGATTCTCAGAGCGAGAAACTTTTGGAACCTCTTGTTTATGGGGACATGCCAATAGGCATCTTTGAGATCGATTGAACACACCCAACCTTGCGGCGGGAGTGCCAGTCTGAGTTGCTGTACAGTCAGCATCCTGAAGGGTGAATTCTCTACAAAGGTGTTCAGGTGCGAGAGATCTAGAACTGGTCGCATCTGCACACTGTCCCTTTTTGGCACTAAGAAGAGTCTTGACGTGAACACTGGCTGGGAGGTATTGACCTGAAAAAGTACTTGTTTGGCAATAATTTCCTGTAACATGACCTCCTCCTCCTGAGACACTGGGCTATACTCCCGCGGCTGACGCATTCGAGGCCACCGGCGCCACCGCCAGGTGATTCCTTTGCTCACTATCTTCCTGGCCCATGTATGTTTGGGCCAGGCTGAGCGGAATGCACGGAACGAACCCAGGTTCAGCCGGGGTTCGTCCTTCAAGGCAACTCCCCAATCTCGGGCGTTTGAGCTCGGCCCCAGGATGTGGAGAGTGTGAGTGGCTAGTTTTTTGGAGGTGGGGGTAGGTTGGCATCGGACGCTTGACTAGTTTTGGCTGGTGCGTTGCCCTGATGACCTTTATATGGGGCCTTACCCTTATACCCGTGCTGTTTACCTTGTTTGGTTTTGTACTGAGTACCTCCCTGCTCAGGAGGTGGTCTGGGGGTCTCGTGGTGCTTGTTTAGCATGGGGTTGGAACGGTTTTTTACCGCCCTTTGGTTTATGAAAGGGCTTCTTAGATGGGTCTTTCCTAGCTTGGGAGGTAACCTGCTTCCACCCACTTACCATATTAAAGATTAAACCCCAAGTTTCAGAGTTAAGAAGGGTGGCAGTAAGAACCGGGGAGAGAGTTACCCGGCGACCTATGTCCGCCGGCAACTTCCTCACCAGATGGACTCTCAGATCTTGGCGGGCCCGAACTGCCTCCAAGATTGCAATTCTAATGTCTCCTAGGGACTGAATGGCATTTTGTAGCAAAAGTCTACGAGACAGCTCAATAGCTTTCCTAATTTGGGGTTCAGTGATGGCTGAGATTGTTCGTGCAAGAGAGGCGGCTACTTGATGACTCACCAAGTACTGAGAGAACATCCGGTAGGCTTTACTGCGTAACTTAAAATCTCGCTCCAAGTGAGCAGCCGGGGGGGGGGGGGGGGGGAGAGAAAGGTTCGTCCAGAGCATGTAATGACCCCTTAGGGGCCGCCAGAAATGTTAATAAGGCTGGAGGACACCCCTTCCACTTTGGATACTGGTAGGGAAAAGTATGTATGATTCTCAGGGGGAATTTGATGTGAAGATTTGGAGGTGATAGTAGTGGCAAATACCTGAGCTTCTAACTCCCAATCTACCCAAGGGCCTACTCCTAGCTGCCGCATCTGCAGTACCAGATTCTGAGCTTGGTCCAGAGCCGGAGTTGTAGCCAACTCCGGCGTAATAGCATTTAAGGCTTTAACATCATTGATGCCATCAGTCTTCGACCAGTCGGCAAATAGTCGTGCAGACGCGGCGGAAGGGACGGCCGGTGCGGCTGAATACACAAAATATGCCGGTTTTAAGTGAACTTGGGACACCCTTAATCAGTACATCTAAGACCCTCCCTGTCTCGTCTTTAGCCCAAAATTTACGGTTCTTATTGATTTCGATGGTCCACCCGCCGGGAACTGGTGGGTCCCCTGACACTGAAGGTTGAGCTATAAGGGGATTCTCTGGTACCACAGGTACCCAAGAGCAATCAGTACCATAGAGGAGGGGCATGGGCCCTTCTTCAGAGGTGCTCTATCGAAGGGAGGAGGTTGGACATGATTAATAACCCTGAGGTTGGACATTGCTAGCGCCGCCGGCACTGTAGGGCCTGGGGTAGCTGCCACCAATGGGGTCGGGCAAGAAGTAGTGACTGTCGGGAGTTCTAAAGGTCTAATATCAGAAGAGCTAGGGGGAGCAGCTGAGAGAGAAACCGGGGACTCCGCCGAGGCAGGGATTTGATAATGCTGTATTACCTTATGTAATAATTCATTTACCTGATCAGAAGTCATCCATTTCCTAGAGGGGTCTTTGGATGAATGCGAACTAGTCTCAGAATAATTACTAGGGAGAGACTGAGGAGCTGGGGAGAACATACCATCCGCCGGCTCCTCGTTCTGCTCCAAGATGTCTTGTGAAGCTATCTCTTGAGAGTCTATCTCATTATCCGCCGGGGGCCAAGACAAATCTGGCACTGACGATGGCAACACGTTGATGTCGCCGTCCTCAGTCCGTTCTGGAATGACATTAAGAGGTGGATCGGATGGCGCCAGTATCCCCCTGTCGCTATGGGTTGGGGGTCATAAGTCACCTGTGAGCTAAATTGGGCCCCCGCCGGATAACCCCTAAACTGGTCGGCCAGCACCCTACTCGGGCCGGTCAACCTAACACCCCGTGGAACTACAGTCAACTTTGGTATGGCAAAAGTCACATCAGGAGGTACATGCACAGAATGTTCCTGACTATGTGGAGATGCTAATACTTCAGATCCTATTTTCGACTCTCCTGAATCATGTGTATGGGTGTCAGAGGGAGGCGTGGGATGAGGCGGCTAAGGAGTCTCTCGCCGGCTGCTCGATGTGTCATACTCTTCTCTCCGGCGCTTGTGAGACCGGGAAGAGTCCGAGGTGGTGTGGTGAGAGTGTTTCCGGGGAGACTTCGACCTGGACCTCGACTTCCGCCGCGTTGCACGGTCAGAGGAGGGGACCTCAGATATGAGCGATCTAAACACTTTACACATTGGATGCAAAAAGTGTGAGCAAAAACGGGTAAGAGGGAACAAGAGGGCGTAGCACAAAGTTCAAACCTAGGCATGTTGCCGTAATTGAGAGAGTCCCCCCCCTCCGCCGGGATTAGATGTCCAACTCCGCCGGAGAAGTAGTCTGGGGCCTGGGAAGAAAATTTACAGGAATCAATGCTCATAAGGATAACCTGCGAGGTATTAAAACATCCTAATCCAAATCCGCCGGAAAATTAGAGAAGGTGCCCCACCCTGCTAACCTTCCGCAGGATCCGTCTGGCTGACTTTTTAATAACTTACCGGTGACAAGAGTCACAGGTCCCGTAACCTTTTAAGTTGTGAGTATTCTGAATGAGTTTGCAAAACTAATCTTATCACTTCGTGTACACTTGACCGGTGGTGCCGCAGGCTATAAGTCTTACGTGTCACTAGGCCAGTCAGGGCGCGTTAACTCGAGTTGGTAGCCCTTCTAGGAATGCAATTCCGCCGGGAGAGAGTGGTTCAGCCAAACCACGCTGGGATCTTTTGAACGTTCCTACCCGTTAGAGACGGATAACCTGGACCCACCGCACGGGGCCGCCGGAACATACAAAAACTGCCGGGAACCGGGGTTGGCACAACCTCTTTCCTGCAGTCCCACACATATATATAAAAATGCATAATGACATGTAGGGACGTCTCCCTTACCCCCCAACGGTGCAAGCCCACAAGCAAGAAACAACACAGGAGGCATACATAGGTAATAATTAATAACAACAGAAATTTAGAAACTAAATTACCTGAAGCCTACGTCGGAGACCCCTAAGTCGGGCGACCACGTGGTCCGAAGAACATCCCAGCAGACGACGCTCCGGCACCAATCAGCCGTACCATGCAGAGGGAGGCCCACCTGTTATGATCCAGGTTCTCAAAGACACAGGGCTCTTCAACATTGGACTAGATAATGGCAAAAAGCAACAACGGTAACGCTAAGATCCAACCCCTGCCTTAAACACTGGAAAACAAAACACCATTACCGCCCTGAGTCATGCCTGGACAACGAGGTATCCTATGACTCGGTAACTGGTGCACACACACTAGGCTGACGCTCAATGAAACAGCCTATTCTCAAACAGTAAAAGATTACTCGATTATGTTACACAAAGAAAAGATAGTTAACGTGATTAATTAACGTTACGGTAGATACTCAAATAACTGGCACTCCTGTATTAAAGAAAGTGCAATGCTAGTCCTGCAACATCAACTGGAAACTTCTGAAATAAGTCTGATGCTGGGAAGATGTTCGTAAAGAATCTTGAACAATTATAATGCAGAATACGGGTCACAATAAATGCTAGGACATATAGTAATAATAGGCAGGCGAATAATAAAGACTGCGCAAAGGTAGTAATGCTCGACAACTAAAGAAATGCTTCGTGACACAACGCAACAGCCTACTAGGGTTGTGCAACTCAACAACAACCTCGGCTCAAAAGTGCAGTGAATAATAATGCTGCATACATATAATAATGGGGCTTATCTCCAACCAGTGTCTGCTCAGTTAATAAAGTCTAGCTTGGGTATCAAGGCAGGGCAACAATTGTCGAGCATGCGGCTCGTAGCCTAACGTTGTCCGAGGGTGGTATAATGAAGATTACGTTATATGACGGGGATGCTCTCTTGATAAATCTAGGTCTCTAGTACCTAGCTCTATCCTGGCGATCCCTCAGAAGTCAACACAAAGAGGCAGCACTATGTTGTGAGGGATAGGCTATGGCCCTCTCACACCACAGCGCTGTGCTCGCAAAGTAAACCAACCCGAAGACAACTTAGGCTCCCACAGTACCTGTCGATGTCGTGCAGAGCTTAGCTAACACTGCACACATTGGAGACAACGACACAGTAACCTTACCCCTAGTCTAGCTTTAGATAACCAAGCAGAATCACTCAACACCTTGCAAGGGAGACATATACCGGTCTACAACCTTCCCGAGAGAGGACACATACGGAAAAGTCCGTCTCTCTAAACCTCAATAAAGCATAATACCTCCTAAACCTAATACATGGAAATATCTGAGAGCTTCGCGTACAATACGACTGGTCGACGGTGAACGTCTATGCTGAAACCAGAAGGGATGTTGAGTTTAATAAAGATTAGAGAATGAGAAAGGAGAAGTCGAGAGAGAGAAATAGTATGCAAAGTAGCGAGTATGGGGGACAGAATTGCAATGGATGTAGGCGATACGCGTGTCAGGCAAGCTCTGAGCTGGTAAAGAACACGAGGCAGCGACGGAAAGGGACTAGTTGACAACCCGGCCGCCAACGCCGTCAGCGCCCAAGCGAGCTGCGTCATAGCTCACCTCGCTGCCGGGTGTACTCCCTCACACTCTCTCGCTCGCCTCCCACACAAGCAACATTTATATTATAGCGAATATAAAATATAAGGCGCGGTCACAGACCAAAACAAAGACCATTTCTAGACTGTCTGTGGCAACACGACACTAATGAAATAAAGCAGATCATTCTAGGACAACTGTAGCCTATCCCCCCATCCTGGCGAGCGCTAGCAAGCTGCAATGCCCCACGCAACCATTCTGCTAACGCCGGGAGGCGTCACACCCCCCCAAGATATGGGACACTCAACCATGAGCCCATATCTGAACAGGCAGAATGTCGCTAGAATCTGCCACTCCTAACCACTCTGCCACTCATGGAATGCAAGCTCAGTCTCCTCAAAAAAAAAATACAACAACATTTTTTATATACAAAAATCTTATCACCCTTCCCAAATATAATACATTAATTCATAACATTGTGCTCCCAGAGCGAGCTTAAAGAAGCACAGCCTACTGAGCGAAAATCATCTGCACTCAGTACTCAGCTACAATATTATCTTAAAATTAATTATTAAAAAGAAAGAGTTTTTATTTAATTTTTTCATATTTTATTTTAATGTTGTTTTTGGCGGCTACCATAGATGTAGCCTAATTTTCTTCTAATCAAAGCCAACAACTCCTGCCCTGCGACCCTACGCTGATGCTACACACGCGAGCCAACAAGCACCAGCGCAAAAATACACCGCGAGCCAAGACAGGAGGCTATACCAACATACTGTGGTAGCCTACCCCGGATCCTCCACCCGCGACAAACAGTCCGCAATCACATTCTCACAACCGGCAATATGGCGAATGTACAAGTTGTACTCTTGCAACATGAGCGACCATCTGGTCAGCCTCATATTCCGGTTGTGGAATTGATTGAGGAATTTAAGCGGGTGGTGGTCGGTATACACTACCACGACTGGCCCATATGCAGGAACATAGACCTCAAAGTGTCTGAGCGCTAACACGATTGCCAGCAGTTCCTTTTCAACAACCGAATAGTTTTTCTGTGCTGAATTAAATTTCTTTGAAAAGAAACTGACTGGATGCTCAAGACCTTCCTCGTCTGTCTGCAAAAGTACGGCACCAGCCCCTACTCCGCTGGCATCAGTCGGCAACTGAAATGGTCGTTCAAAGTCCGGGGCCCTGAGGATAGGGTGAGTGCATAAAAGGTGTTTAACTACTCGAAACGCCTGCTCACACTCAGGTGCCCAGCGGAACTTTTTATCTTTGGCTAGTAGATCTGTCAAAGGAGCTAACACAGTAGAATAGCCTCTTATAAAGCGGCGGTAATACCCAATCATACCCAAAAATCTCATGATCTGCCGCTTGGTGGTCGGCCTGGGGAACAAGTCGATAGCCTGTATCTTCTGTTGGGGCGGGCTCACTTGCCCTAACCCAACCACAAACCCCAGATACTGCACCGTGGCTTGCACAAAGTCACACTTGCCCAGATTAACCACCAAGCCTGCTTTACTAAGTTGACTAAATAAGGCTTCTATGTGCTCACAGTGACTTTGGAAATCGTTGTCATAAATGATCACGTCATCAAGGTAGACAGTACAGTTTGGGATGTCTGCTACGATGTCGTTCATTAAGCTCTGGAAAGTGGCTGGTGCATTTTTCAGACCATATGGCATCACGTTGCAACTGTAAGTACTGCCATCCACCACAAACCCGCACACCTCTTTAGCCCGCTCAGACAGTGGTACTTGCCAGTAGCCTTTGACGAGGTCTACCTTGGTCAAGTACCTTGCTTTCCCGATCTTATCCACACTGTCATCCACCCGGGGAAGAGGATATGCATTGGTGGGGGTTAACCCGTTCAACCGCCTAAAGTCAATGCAGAACCGAACTTTTCCATCAGGTTTGGGCTGCAGAGTGACAGGAGAAGTCCACCGTACTGCCCCCTTCTCGATCAAGCTTCTCGCCAGCATATACTCCAGCTCATCCCTGAGCGCTGGGAGTTTAATGGGTGGCACCCGATAAGGTATCGACTTGAAGGGGGGGTGCTCTCCTACATCGACATCATGCACCGCTTGAGTAGTGAGGCCTGGGTGCTCGGCAAATACAGTGGGGTATGGATCGAACAGGCGCTGCACTGCCACCTGCTGTTCCTCCGGCAGGTGCGCCAGAGCATCATGCGCACATTGGCTCGAATTCCCCGCCCACTGATCAGCCGAGACATGACAATCCCAGTTATCATCCACCTGATCATTGCTGCCCCCCTCTCCTTCTCCACCATGACCGCAGCAGGTCAACACAGGGACAGCTAGTGACTCAGGTGGGCGCCTCACATACTCCTTCAACAAATTAATGTGGCATAGTTGGTTACGCTTCTTCCGGTCTGGAGTGGCAACGAGGTAATCTAGATCGGAGATCTTTGACACCACCCGATAAGGCCCAGCTTACTTGGCAGCCAGAGGATGACCTGACAAAGGCAACAGGACCAACACCTCTTGACCTACCTGAAACTCCCGGAGTTTCGCCTTAGTATCGTACCTGTCCTTCATACGGGCCTGCGAACTCACCAAATTACGCCCGGCCAGCTCCAGACTTCTAAGCATTCTCTCTCTGCTCTCGAGGACGTATCTCAACATAGAACATGGCTTAGCGGTACCCTCCCAAATCTCCTTCACCATGTGGAGAGGGCCCCTCACCTGATGCCCGAAAACAAGCTCATTCGGACTGAAACCGAGACTCTCTCCAGGTACTTCTCTTGCCGCGAACAAAACATACGGCAGACCAAGGTCCCAATCCTTTCCGTTCTCTGCGCAGTAACATCGAAGCATGCTTTTCAGCGTGGCGTGCCACCTCTCCAACACCCCTTGACTCTCCGGGTGATACGCAGAAGAGACGACAGTGCTGATGCCATGCTGAATCATAGTTGTTTGAACAGATTAGATGTAAAATTAGAACCTTGGTCCGATTGCACCTCTTGCGGGTAACCATACCGCGAGCAATACAAGAGCAGGTTCCGGACAACAGTTTTCGCCGTGCCATTTATCATTGGATATGCATCAGGATAACGAGTGGCCACATCCATGATAGTTAATAGAAATTTATTACCGGCACTAGTAGGGGGTAGGGGTCCGACCATATCAATGATGACCTTACTGAAGGGTGGTCCACTGACAGGAATGGGGTGCAACGGGGCTCTCGGAATTGTTTGGTTAGGTTTTCCAACCCTCTGGCATGTATGACACCTTGCTATCCAGGTTACCACCTGCCCCTTCAACCCCGGCCACCAAAACAATTTTTCTAAAGCCGCCACCGTTTTTCTCACCCCTAGATGTCCTGCCAGTGGTATGTCATGCGCCAACCTCAGTAGGCTATCCCTGCACTCCCGTGGCACCACCAACTGGTCCACTACTCCTGACCCCTCTTGCCAACTACGTTTAGGGTCTTGAAAACGCCTATAGAGGATGCCTTCTAAATAAAAAAAATCTCCTGGCTGTGCATCGCCGTCCTCGTCGAGCTCTACAGCTCCATTAGCACACGTTTGGAGCTCAGGGTCCTCTAGCTGCAACCGACGTATATCTGAGGGTGCCAAGCGATCTAACTGCTCCCGGAGCAATGCATGACCTTCCCCGATACTGGGCTGCTCCCTCTGTCTCTCTCGATGTACATAACGTTGCTGTCGTGGAGTCTCGTCATGCCCAGCCTCGTCACTCTCGATGACAGGCCCTGGGGCTACTCCAGAATTAAGTAATGATGCTAATACTGAATCACCCAGGAGAGCCGCCGAGTCAAAACTCTTAAAACCAACTCCAGCTTTAGCCTCCTCCTGTTGATCGTTCCTCCGCTGGTCTGAAGACGGAGGACTAGGCTGTGACACTTTAGCTGCCCGAGCTCGGGTGACAACACACGCCATGGGTTGTGTTTGGCACCGCTCGACCCACTCTTGCTCTTCCCTACTCACGTCGGCCGGCCTCTCGGCAACGACTAAGGGTAGAACCTCAGAAGCGGGCATTGCAAAGTCGTTGCCGAGAAGAAGGTCGACGCCCTCCACTGGCAGTTTCTCCACAATCCCGACATCCAATTCATATGCCACACCATCCACCTCCAACTCCAACCGCACCAGCGGGTATGACCGAGTTGCATTAATACCCTGTACCACTACCACCCGAGCCGTGTTTATAGGGTAGCCAGTCAAGTTTTTCATCAGAGTCTGGGAAGCACCTGTATCACGCAAGACCTCTACTCCATGCTTGCGCCCCGCCCACATCACGCAACCCTGCCCTCTATGGTCGCAAAAAACATCCTGAGCAGGGTTCGAGCCTCCCAGGTGCTTCTGCATTGGCTGTGCCTCAGCCTCTGACGAACTGCCCCGGGCAAACTCAGATGACTTCGGAGACACACCAATGTTGCAGGCCAAAGACACAGCTGCTGTAGGTGGTTTGCTAGGACAGACTCTTGCAAAGTGCCCCTTTTTATGACAATGATAACACTCCAACTCCCCTTTGGGCTTCCCTTGGTACTGGGAAGGGCCCGGCCCCTTCTTAAACGGGACGGTGCTAGTCTTGTGGTCAGTCTTGGTATCATGGCTCTTGTACTTGTTTGCATAAGGTATATCACTAACTCGGGGGGGGTGGGGCATCACGCCCCTTGTTACCTGCCTCACTAGGCTCGGCAGACCCGCACCCACGAATTAGTGATAGCCGGAGGTCAGCCATCTCAGCTGCCTCCTGTAGAGTTTTTGATTGCTTTTCTTTCAGGTTTAATGTCAGGTCGCCGCCCGTGCATTTGAAAAACTGCTCTAAAAGCACCAAATGTTTAATGTCGTCAAACGTAGTAGCTTTCTCCGACCTCAGCCAATTCCCAAAAGCATCGGACAGCTCCCGGGCATGTTCCAAAAAGGTGCTCTCCCGACCCTTGGTAACACCCCGGAACTTCAACCTGTACGTCTCTGGTTGTAGTTCGTATGCTCTCAGGACAGCCTCCTTGAGTTCCTCATAGATAATACAAGACTCTATAGGCAATGCATCATAAGCCTTGAGTCCCTTGCCCACAAGTCTAGAGGAAACAAGGGCTGCCCACTTCTCCCCAGGCCACTGGTGTTCCTGGCACTTCTTCTCGAATCTCATGAAAAATTCGGTGACACCCGACTCATCAAATACAGGGACTAGCTTCAACAGGTGCGACAAAGACTGATCATGCCCACGATTCCCACCACCGAGACGTTACCCTGTCGTTTCCACCCGAGTCTTCTCAAGATCGATATCTGCCCGGTACCTGGTAGACTCAGCCTCCGACTCGGATTTTATTCTCGCGAGTTCGAGTCAGTCTGTTGTTTAGCCTTAGCGAGTTCGAGATCCGTCTGTTGTTTAACCTTAGCGAGACGTTCCTCACGCTCAGCCTGCATCTTAGCCATCTCAAGCTGGAAGAGTTCTGTAGTGAAACTTTGAGGAGGAGGTGCAACTATTGGAGGCCCACCCAGCGATCCTAAACCATGCTGCCGCTATCGGCCTGCGGGAACGTACTAAACTCCGGCATCCTAGAGGTCCCGATGGGAGTAGAGTGGAGGGGGGGCTCGAGCAGAAGCCCCCGAGCACCCTCTCCACCCTGGACCTCACTAGCCGCCCCTAGTACGCAAGCCCTCAAATCGTTCTTCTTGATGCCATGAGCCACCTTAAGCCCCATGAGGGGAGCCAAACACTGTAGACCATACTTGCTAATTCC
Source organism: Paralithodes platypus (assembly GCA_032716605.1). Classification (NCBI taxonomy): domain Eukaryota; kingdom Metazoa; phylum Arthropoda; class Malacostraca; order Decapoda; family Lithodidae; genus Paralithodes; species Paralithodes platypus. The sequence goes on from CM064487.1 coordinate 108,419,244, forward strand.
CTCTAGTCGATCAGCTGTTATAGGCACCTCCAAAAACTTCTTTGCGGCCTCCTCACTAGTTACAAACCCCCCTGGCATCTGCCCATCAGAGCCTGCATCATTTCCTGAACCCTCAGTATGAGCTGATTCGTCTCCCATGGTGTCCACCAAAAATTCTCACGTTTATAAAAAAAAAAAAAAAAGTACCCAAGCTCCTATGTAGCACTATTCACTTGCCAAAAATGTCTGAAGACTCTCAAGTGCTATACTACTTTGCCAAAAAAAAATCTAACGTGCCCACTATATTCCTCAATAAAACAAATGACCACAACAATCCTGCAATTATCTCTTAGTTCACAAGATCCTGAGCTAGGTCGCCATTTGTTACGATCCAGGTTCTCAAAGACACAGGGCTCTTCAACATTGGACTAGATAATGGCAAAAAGCAACAACGGTAACACTAGATCCAACCCCTGCCTTAAACACTGGAAAACAAAACACCATTACCGCCCTGAGTCGTGCCTGGACAACGAGGTATCCTATGACTCGGTAACTGGTGCACACACACTAGGCTGACGCTCAATGAAACAGCCTATTCTCAAACAGTAAAAGATTACTCGATTATGTTACACAAAGAAAAGATAGTTAACGTGATTAATTAACGTTACGGTAGATACTCAAATAACTGGCACTCCTGTATTAAAGAAAGTGCAATGCTAGTCCTGCAACATCAACTGGAAACTTCTGAAATAAGTCTGATGCTGGGAAGATGTTCGTAAAGAATCTTGAACAATTATAATGCAGAATACGGGTCACAATAAATGCTAGGACATATAGTAATAATAGGCAGGCGAATAATAAAGACTGCGCAAAGGTAGTAATGCTCGACAACTAAAGAAATGCTTCGTGACACAACGCAACAGCCTACTAGGGTTGTGCAACTCAACAACAACCTCGGCTCAAAAGTGCAGTGAATAATAATGCTGCATACATATAATAATGGGGCTTATCTCTAACCAGTGTCTGCTCAGTTAATAAAGTCTAGCTGGGGTATCAAGGCAGGGCGAGCATGCGGCTCGTAGCCTAACATTGTCCGAGGGTGGTATAATGAAGATTACGTTATATGACGGGGATGCTCTCTTGATAAATCTAGGTCTCTAGTACCTAGCTCTATCCTGTCGATCCCTCAGAAGTCAACACAAAGAGGCAGCACTATGTTGTGAGGGATAGGCTATGGCCCTCTCACACCACAGTGCTGTGCTCGCAAAGTAAACCAACCCGAAGACAACTTAGGCTCCCACAGTACCTGTCGATGTCGTGCAGAGCTTAGCTAACACTGCACACATCGGAGACAACGACACAGTAACCTTACCCCTAGTCTAGCTTTAGATAACCAAGCAGAATCACTCAACACCTTGCAAGGGAGACATATACCGGTCTACAACCTTCCCGAGAGAGGACACATACGGAAAAGTCCGTCTCTCTAAACCTCAATAAAGCATAATACCTCCTTAACCTAATACATGGAAATATCTGAGAGCTTCGCGTACAATACGACTGGTCGACGCCAGCCAATCAAGGGCCTGGGAAAGCCCGCGCGAGCGTGGGAAAACTCCTCCGAGCGAGGGAGGCAGCACATACATACACACGCACATATTACCACCTCACTGCCTACCACGCTCTCTCTCTTTAACTTCACACAATGCATCTTATATTCTATAGATGATATAAAATACTTCCAAGTGTCACAGACAAGAATAAAGACCACCACTGATCTGTCTGTGACAACATGAATTCTATGAAAGAAAGAACATCGTTCTACGATTATTGTAGCCTATCCCCCCATCCTGGCGAGCGCTAGCGAGCTACAATGCCCCACGCAACCATTCTGCTAACGCCGGGAGGCGTCACACACTTAAGAGGCCTGTTACGCTGGCCAGCTTGCCAGAATGCATTTGTAACTCGCTAGCGCTCGCCAGGGCAGTGAAATGGGCTACAATAATCGTAGAACGATGTTCTTTCTTTCATAGAATTCATGTTGTCACAGACATATCAGTGGTGGTCTTTATTCTTGTCTGTGACACTTGGAAGTATTTTATATCATCTATAGAATATAAGATGCATTGTGTGAAGTTAAAGAGAGAGAGTGTGGTAGGCAGTGAGGTGGTAATATGTGCGTGTGTATGTATGTGCTGCCTCCCTCGCTCGGAGGAGTTTTCCCATGCTGGCGCGGGCTTTCCCAGGCCCTTGATTGGCTGGCGCGCTTGGCGCGTCCTAAGGACGTCTGCATCTCATGACGTAGTGGTCTGTGATTGGGTGCCGCTGTCCTATTGTTGGAGCTGGGGGCTCCTGCCGCCTGTCTCTGGCAGAGCTTGGCGTAGCGTGCTTGGTCCTACATGTCCTTTGCAATCTGTCCCCTATATAACCCTCGATACTACTATCTCTCTCTCTGCTCTTCTTCTTTTTCATACTTCCATCTATATTCAATTAATTATCCCTTCTGGTTCTGCATACGACTTCAATAGTCGGCCAGTCGTATTACCAGCACCAGCTCTCACATTTATGTTTGCACTAGTTTTAGGGAGTAGTAGAGTCATAGTCATATGGTAGCCTAGTGTTGGGGTGCTTCTCTTATTATTTAATGCTAGACGGTGGAAGGTATCTTTGGTCGCTGTCTGAGTTATGTATGTGGCAAGCCAGAGCCTGTACAACATCGACGAAGCTAGCTAGCCTGTAACCCTTGTGCATATTTTCCTTTGCAAGTGTAGCAGTATACAAGTGAAGGGCTTTTGCCTACTCTCACCTGCATACTTGCTACCTCATTTTGTTGACCTTTGTGGAGCGCCAGGGTAAGACCAGATACTTGAGATCTGGACTTACCAAGAGAGCCTCCAAGTCACGTAATGTAACATAAGGGAAATCTGTTCAAGGGGAGACAGTAGGCTACGAGCATGCTTGCGCTCTGCCTGGTTTCCTAGTACCTTTTATGCCACTGCTAGACTTTATTAGTGAGAGAGATGGTATTGTGTTTATTAACTTTCATTGTGTATGCTTTAGGAATTTTTCACGCCTTATTTTAGCCAAGGTCGATGCATAGTGCACAACCCAGTTTGGCTGTTTCGTTGGCTAAGGAAGTACTGTTTCTGAGTGGTTATTATTAGTGCTGTCACAGAGTTGTTGCACTCCCTTGTTGTATATATGTATCCTACTTATTGGTGTATTTAAGATACACGCTTTGGTGTCCTGCCCCTGCATTTATGTCTGTTCTATATTAACGAGCATCTTAGAGCATCAGACGTTTTCAGAAGATTCTATACCTGATTGCTGTAGGACTAGACTTCCAGTGCTTTCATAGAGCATTGTAGAGGTTAGTGTTGAGTACAGACTCACACTAAAGTTAATGTAATCATATACTCCTTTATTAAATCACATTATAGTTTATTCAAGCATTGTTATTACTTAAGAGCATTTTATTAACGTAAAGCACGCCTTTTGTGAGTAAGCTTTGCCGCCATCGGCAAGACTTTGTAGAAGTGCACTAAAACCCAGTTAATTGATACCCCGTTATCCAGGAGATTAACTCGGGAGGGTTTTAAGTGTTTTTGTTCACCGGCGTAATAGTTTGAGGGTTTTGGAATTAGCGTACCGTTGTTGCAGATATAGCCTATCATCTAGTCCATCATTAAGTGCCCTTGTTTATTTCGTAGTGCCCGTCGTAACAGGCCTAAGCAAAACACGAACCCTGGAAGGTGGAGCATCACGTGCAGACACCCTTAACCCGGGAACTGCGGGGAGACTCTTAAGAGTAAGGCTTTTAAAAAATCCATTTAAAACACCCCAAAACATTTTTTTTTCTTTTACCCCTGAGCCATGCCAAATATCACTCCTCCACCCCCTTTCCTCTCCTCCTTCAGTTATCACCTATTTTCCCTGTTATTCCCTTATTCTTTGGTCTATTTTCGTGCTATCACTAGCGAGTTGGTAGCAGGGCGTTGTCATCACTGTTACCAAGCGTGGGAAAGAGCGAGAGAGAGACTATTGCGTAACAGTGTCTCTCCAGACAAGGGGAGGGGAGGAGGGCAGGGAGGTTGCCTCAGCCATACATTATGTAACTCCCGGCCTGTATCGCCAATTTTGACCATCCAAACGCTATTTCCACTTGTTTTATTGATGTAACAGGTTAAAACCTTTATAATCAACCTACAATAGGCGCATATGGATAAGTATTAATGCTATTTATGGTAAAATAACGATGTTAGTGATGGGAACAGCTCAAATACGTCAGCACAGGAGTGTGTTGTCTCATACCCCCCATGCGCACTTCTTAGGTTAAACCAGAGCTTTTGCTGATATTTGAAGACAATGGCATGTACTCTCCTCAATATTGACAGTCTGTATCATGCCTCGTAGAGTGGTCGCCTCTTAGCAAAGTAAACACAACAGCTAAGGCGTATCACAAAAACAACAACACACGCGGTACACCCAATCAGGACTCGTAGACGCCTGTGACAATGGTACCCTATTTTAACACACTCTTCCTGCGGACCTACCAATCTGGCAGCCGTGCTAGCTAATCTAAACCCTGTTACTACAACACAGATGTATACAAATGAGCAAGGAGTCACTAGAAGCTCAGCTAACGTCGAATGAAGCGGACACGGCGCGAGCCCTGTTGTCGGTAGGGACGCGGAAGAAGGAAGGACGAAGATGGCCGCTAGGGGGCCTGGTGTTGGGGAAACAAAGCATGAGAAATCCACGAATATGTCAAATCATAAGATAACAGATATTAAATTAATTTTATTTTTTTATTTTTTACAGAGTTTTTTTCTGTAGGGTACCCGATCAAAATGACGATCCCATAACGGAAATAAGCTAAGCGTGCACTTATGACGAGTACTCCATGATGCTTCCGCGCGGGCTGTTCAAAATGCTGGTGCAGGATGTTGAATGGAGACTATTATTATTAATAGGCGAAGTCGTCAAAGATGAAGGGGCCCTATTAAATAATGTGTTATCCAAAATGTCAAAAGACTGATGATTTTTGGATAAAATTGAGTTTACTATACTGTATATTATGTTGAAGGTATGAATAGTGTAAAGGTGGTATGACACAAGCGTTTTTTCCCTCGATATTTATCATTAACCTGGTCAGTACGGTTGACGTCCTTTTGTTAATATTATGACGCCTATTAGACGCTTGTATTCAGATTAGGAAGGAGCTCTATCAATTATCAAGGTTTGAATTACTCAAGCAACCCTTTGACCTATCACATATCCTTCCTAAGCTGCACGCAACCGTCTAAAAGACTGAAAGGTAACACGTCGCTGGTACTGAAAGGGTTAACACTGGTCTGGCAGCATATGAGGTCAACATTACAAATACTTTTGTCTGTTAAATTCATGTTTCGTCAGCCTAGTTTCCGATGGGCGTTGAAAATATTGCAGAAATGTTGCCAGAAAAATATTTAGCATCGAATGTTGACTATAAATGGTCTTGTGCGATAGTGGTTCAGTTATTTGTGCTTTATATTGCGCCATTTTTAGTTTGTTTAGTTTGCAAGTTTTACATTTTAAGTTGTTGCTTTTTCAATGTTAATTTGATATAATTGATTGAAGGTTAAGAAGCTATTGTGTTATTTATTGCAGGTGATAATAAATATCATATTTTGATGATACAGTATATACTTTTGTATGTGTGTACGTGTATGTATATCTCAGGCAAATACTCCTTTGGTGGGGGTAGCTTGATTACTTATACAGTACTGTATCTTCAATTAAAATGTAAAACTTGCAAACTAAACAATTACAGTACTGGTAGCTATGAGACAGTTGACTCATAGTGAATGTGTTAAGAGATGGCTACATCTTGTAAATAGTACTGTGACAGTTTGTTGGTATCACTTTTGTTTTTAAATATTGGTACAGTACTTCTTTTAATTCAAACATTGTAATATGGTCAGAGTGCTAGTGAATTCTGAATTATTTTCTGAATTTTGAAAAATAGAAAGTCAAGATGATTATTATTTTATTAACTTTTATTGTAAGTGTACTGTATTGAAATAATTGTTTTTACAGTAGTAGTAGTACTGTATTATAAGCTTTAGTAATGTAGGAATAGAAATAGGAAATAGGAAACAGATTAAGTTGCTCATGTAGTAATGTACACCCTATGTGGTGGATTGTGTTCTTTTATTTCATAAATTTTATTTTAGTAAGTGTTGTTTCCACATAGCGATTTTGATAAGATAGTTTGACTTTATATTGTCTTTGTCCCAGTTTTGGTTTGCTTAGTTTGCAAGTTTTACATTTTAATGTACTATTTTACTTTCAGGAACAAGTCAGAAGATGATGATTGGCCAATCTTCCCAGTGATCAAGATCTTTGTAGAAGAAAGAACACCAAACCGTCTGGCAAGCTGAAAATACACAACAGAAAAGTAAAGGTAATGTGCACTCTTTTAATTACTGTACTATATTGTAGGTCTCCCTCACTATCCGATGCCCTGATTTATGATATTATTATAGGTTTTTAGGTGTTTGGGTTTGGGTTTTGGCTGGTCCGAGAACGTATCCCCATTTACCCCGTTAATTTTAGGGTTCGCTATATGATTTTTCTATTTAAGATTGGGTTTTCAGGAACGTAACCTAATCGTATATCGAGGGAGACCTGCATAGGTCTTTCTTACCCCTTCAACACTAGGACGTTATTGTCATCGTATTCTGGTTGCCATTAGACGATTTTCCTTAACATATAATCTATCTGTAGGCCTCATAGGATAAATACGATCTCGATAAATCCTCTGAATAACATTGGTCCTTCTTAAACTGCACAAAATCATCTAATCTTTGCCAGAATCAAAGGTAAAGAGGTATCATGGTGCTAAACGGGTTAAGGTGAGCATAATCATCCGGTATCAATGAAGTTTTTCAGTGTATTGACAGATTTCTCCATTATATTGTGGATAGCATTAGACAAAGTTAGTGTTGTGTTCTTTTATGTTCTGGGTGTGGTGTCCCGAGTTAACTGTCTTCGTGGTGCAATGCATAAGTGTGTTGATTTTCGGTGTGAGCGTCCTGGGTTCGAATTCCCGGACTGCCACATGTGTTTGTTAATTTCATTAATCGAGTTTAGGAGTAAAGTTGGTTGGTGGAGAGAACATAATAATGAAGAGTCCCAGGAGGAGGATCATATGCTTTCATTAGTTTAGTCTAGTGCATTGGGGTTTGTAATGGACGATTAATGTTAAGAACGGAGTGTTATTAAATTTCAAAATGTTATACTGTATTGCTAAAGCGTTATTTCCACAGTGATTTTGATCATTTCTTTTATCTATATTGTGTCATCACTGGTTTGGCCTCATAGGGGTAAATACGATCTCGATAAATCCTCTGAATAATATAGGTCCTTCATAAACTGCATACAATCATCTACTCTTAGCCAGAATTAAAGGTAAGGTGGTCCGGCATTAATTAAGTTTGTCAGCGTATCGACAGATTTCTCCAGTATATTGTGACTAGCATTTGACAATGTTAGTTTTGTGGTGTCTTATTTAAAAAGATACTAATTCCTGAACGTGATGATAGTGCGTTGTTATGTGTGGGATTAGTTTGCTTATAAACAAATTAACTTGCCCAGATAGTGATGTGCGCTGTATGTGGTTGATTGTGTTCTTTTATTTCATAACTTTATTTTGCTAAAGCGTTGTTTCCAAATAGCGATTTTGATGAGTTCTTTTGCCTTAATATTGTCTTTGTCCCAGTTTTGGTTTGCTTTGTTTGCAAGTTTTACATTTTAATTTCATAATTATATTTTGCTAAAGCGTTGTTTCCACATATCAATTTTGATTAGTTCTTTTGCCTTTATGTTGTCTTTGTCCCAGCTTTGGTTTGTTTGTTTTGCAAGTTTTACAATTTAATTGCTGAAGCGTTATTTCCACATCGTGATTTTGATAAGTTCTTTAATCTATATTGTGTCGTTCCTTTATTGGTTTGTTTATTTTGCAAGTTTTACATACTAATTGAGGTTAGAAAGTTTGTGGGAAGCAGAGGATTAATAAAGATATTGGTGTGTAGTTATATTAACTGTATTCTGGCTATCATTAGCCAGTTTTATTAAGTTTAAGGAGAACCTGTGGGAGTTAATAGATTAATTTCAATAGTTTTGTATCCCTTTTGATTTTTTTAGGTTGTTCTTAAGTTGAGTACAATTATCTGTCAGTAACTCTAAACCTCTCAGAATTATCTATATCTAAGGCACATTCCCCATTGTTTGTATTTGTTTATTTATGTATATTTTTTTTTTAGCTGGGGGTGGCCGACTTAAGACAGAGCTTCAGAATTATGGGATGCATACATACATACAATTTTAAGACTGAGTGCTCCACATGTACAGTTGGTCAAGGATGAAAGTATACAGTTTTTCGTCTGCTATAGCCACACATGGTTTGTCATGTTGGCAGCCATGACAGCCTTTCCACTAGCCCAAACCATCCCAACACACATGGGGTTTATTATATTGATACATTAATTAATATACGGAGTGCTTCGAAAAAGCGTTTCCATAAATATCAAAAGTTAGAGAATTATTCATAAACCTTCAGGGTGACTAAATACTGTTATGGAGATAGAAAAACAAAGCTGGGGGCATACGCTGGAACAGCGCGTAGCCGCGGCGCTCGCCTCCGTTTCATTGCCCTTTGGATCACATATAATCCAGTCTTGGGGATGAAAGTGAAATATCAATATTTACCTACTTATTAATTTACAAGTATTATTAGATTCCTCTTTCTACTCATTATTTATTATGAATGTTATAATGTTAAGTGTATATCGTAATATCTTTTATAGCCACTCCATATTCGTCTACTTTAGATACACAAAAATCTAATTCCTAAACGTGGACGTAAGGAAGCCTGTGTGTTCAATAGGGTAATGACCCAGCAATTTTACTCATCTTGCGAGCGCCATTGCTTTATGAGTCAGTCCTCGAAGCATAATGAGGCTTTACTTGTGATTTTTATTTATTTATTTATTTATTTATTATTATTATTTTTATCAGCAGAACACTTGCAAACCAACAGCAACATTGATATCACCATACCCTACATTATTAGCCACATATTACCACGTGTGCAAATGGACCTGCATTCCACTGAAATATCGTATATAGGTAGACGTTTTGATTTTCGTTTTCACTCTCGCATTTCTTGTATATCTATCAATAACATTAAGTGTTTAATATCTCCGAAGTGATATTTACGTCAAAGATTATAGAGTAATATATTCATATTTCCGTCTGACAACTAAGTCCAGGAACACGTTTTTAAACACCCTGTATAAGGTGGGCGGGCTCTGAGATATGGCTACCAGGACTGCCAACATGACAAACTATGTGTGGCTTTAGCAGACGAAAAACTGTATACTTTCATCCTTGACCAACTGTACGTGCAGTTTCAGTCTCTTGTCCTAATGGCGGCGTTCCAGGCAACCCTGTTAAGGGCTGCTTCACTTGTCAAGTTTTTTGGATTTAAGATCGGCACGTACAGTCCGATCCCAGGTCTTCCTCGGTCCACCCCTTGGTGCAGCTCCCTCCACAATCACAGACCTGCATGTTTTTACCCAATTTTGTTCATCCATTCTCTCCATGGTGTATGATGGTGTATGATTACACCAGATATAAATTTGGCCGTAAAAATGGCTTCGAATTTCTATCCATAGCCAGTATAGATCTACCCTTAGTACAGTCGTGTTAAAAAGTCGAGTTCCACATTCATAATTATTTAGCCTATCTTCCTTGAAACTCCCACTAAAACTCATTATAATTTAGCAAACTTAGGATTCGGTTGTAGGCTATTCTTTGTAATTTTGTTTGTGCTAAAAACATAAATTTTGCATTCATTATTATAAAGATTCATCAAATTTGAAATATTGTAATTAGGGCATAACTCTTGTATAACAGTAGGTCTGTAGCCTATCATAACTCGTGAAATTTAAAATAAGCCAATCAGCAACTTCCACACCATAGAGTACATATGACCTAGAGGCGAAAGAAGACGCCACAAATCTGTAAATAGGGATCCTCGCGTTCGAGAGATGGCAGCACGATCGCAAAGGACAATGGGAGGGGAGGGTCCCCATACATACATTATATTGACTATCCTTGTCCTTGGTCCTCATTAATTCGTAATAATCCCTACCTTGTACTAATAACGCTATTAATAATCAATTGAACATTATCCAGAGACTCTGCAGACATGACATAGTTAAATAGACATAAGTAGAGGCTACTGTAAAGGCCAGTCATCGTGTAGTTGTCGTCATTAGGAGGTACACAAGATAACCTCCTCCAACACCCGCCATTGTTGATGTGAGATTCGGGAGTTGCCAACGTCAATGGTGGGACAAAATATCCCTTGATGTCATAAGTATAAATGTCCAGTTTTAGTGCTACTTGACAAATTAACATCTACATAACATGTAACATACTAATATATATTCAATATGACAATTTAATTCTTGTTGTGTTGCTTGATACAGCTTGATACAGCTTGCATTATATATGAGTAGCCTATGTTTTATAGTGTATATGTATACTTAATGTTTTCATCTTGCTTATATATATATCTAATTTATACTAAATAATTTACAAGTGTTTTTACCAACATTAATTAACTCTTAAATACGTTCCCTCTTTAATCTATTGCTCCCTCGTTTTGCGGATATTCCCTTAACTTTGGAAACACTGCAGCAAGCTAGCTGGCAGGCGCGCGCGGCGCACAGCCTATCTATAATAAGGACAAGCCACTGAGGTGTTTTGGTTGTTGTACAGTGCAAAAGTGCTGGCACCAAATCCCTAGGACGCGCGGCAAACTAACCGTGTGACGTCACGCTTTCGTGTCTAGGTTATATGTAGTCTATGTTCCACACTAGCCTCGCAAGGGGTCTCTAACATGTGGATAATATAAAAGGTGCTTCATATGAAGAGTCGAATCAGACGTGTTACGAATTGTGCAAAATTCTGGCTAATTAACTTCACCATTATTTATAAAATAAATTTAAAATTAAAGCTATAAAGTGTGAGCATTTATTACCCGTATATACTATACATAAGTGGATTAAACAGTATAATTACGAAAATAAGCGAGTATCGTTTCGTTTACGCGAGTCGAATCGTCAACAATCTGGAGCAGCGTTGCTAATTTAGCAACTATTATGCTAGATATTTGAGATATTAACTGTATGAAATAATCTTTGTTATCTATCAATGTTAATTATAGCTGTTTTTGGAGATTATAACTGTTCAAAAGCATTAATAAAATGTGACATTTATCTAGTCATATTCTTTGTTTTGTATCCACCAACATTAATTATTGTAGCGACGGTTCAGGCTTTATTTAGCGGATTTTAAAATTTGGTTTGCGAATATAGCGACTTTTATGCTAAATATAGAGCATTAAGGTTCGAATACGCGAGTGAAACAATTATTTTAACTCGGTGAACAATACCATGACACCTGGCTTCATTATATTCGGGCCATTGTTAGACGATTTTATAAAGTTCAGAAGGTATTTGTGGAACTCAAAAGGTTAATTCAGATATATTTCCGCCTTGATTACTAAAGGCCCTTTCTAAGCTGTATAATATCGTCTAGTGTTAATATCGAGACGTAAAGATTCGATCAACCCAAAATTGGCTAAATTGCCGCGCTGCTATTTGGTGCTATACAGCAACTTTCCTTCCTTTTCCTGCAATCTCCTGGGGTTTTTTCCCCACGGAGGTTAGCAGGCCAATGAGGAAGACTTTTGAGTCTGGTGGATTTTCAGGAGATTTGGCATTATTTTTCTGTTTCTCGTCTTTTCTAAACAAATAAAATCCACCGCTACTGCTCCCCCCTGGATATGGTGTCTTTGGGGCTTGTTTTATACCTTACCCAGATGTGATGGCTCCGTCTGGGTCGACCTGTTTATATCCATCTTTATGTATTTGTGTATGGATTGCTTTCAACTTTTTTTGTTTTTGTTTCTACTTTTGTCCGGTGATATAGAAGTTAATCCCGGTCCTCACAGACAACCTGCTACAAGTTGTCGTGTATTTTATTCCAATATTCGTGGTCTCTATACGAACATCAAGGATCTTACATTGGCATCTGTTGATTTTGATATTGTCTTTTGTTCTGAAACCCTTGTCTCTGGTTATAGAGATTATTTTGAACTTCTTATACCTAACTTCGGTAAACCAGTTCTTATTCGGCGTGATTCTATTCCTCGTGCTCGTGGAATGAGCTTGTATATTAGATCTGGGTATAATGCTCAGCACTTAACTAAGCATATTTGTAAATGCCATGAGATGCAGTTAGTTAAAGTTCCAGCAAGTATCATAATCATTACATTTTTAGCCTGTACAGAAATCCTGATGTTAACAATGACATATATGACTGCCTTTTAACAGCCATGGCTTCAATACAGTCTGTAGATGTCAAATCATCTTTTGTTTTTGTTGGTGATGTCAATGCGCATCATCAAGAGTGGTTGAACTCGGTCTCTCCAACTAATAGAAATGGTCATGCTGCATTGGATTTTGCAAACTTATCTGGTTGTGAACAGCTAATCCGAGGACCTACTCATATGTCTGGAAATTGTCTTGATCTAGTGCTAACAGATATTCCTGGCGTTGTAGAAACCTCCGTTCTTGTACCTGTTGGCACTTCCGACCATAATGCCATCATGTGTAAAATTAATCTTGATTTTTCTGTTCCTGATATTACTCTCTCACGTAAAGTCTACCTTAAATCCCGGGTTAACTAGGACAACGTTTGTAATTATGTTTGTAATATTGAGTGGAATCACATACTAAAATCTCATGACCCGGTTTCAGCTCTCAACAATTCCCTTCTTGTTATCCTTCGCAAAAGAGTTCCATCAAAAACAATTAAGTCTCGTATCAGGGATAAAGCATGGTTTAATGATGACTGCAAGCGTGCATTTGATGACAAACAGGCTGCATATCGTCTATGGAGGCGTAAGCAAACCCCCTTGCATTGGGAAAATTATGTTTTTAAAAGGGCAGCTGCGCAGAGAGTTTATGATGGTGCTGAGAGGGATTATAACTCCCATCTTCAGGATGTTCTGGCAGGAGCTACACAGCCTCATTAATGGTGGTCCGCTTTGAAATCCTCTTTATTTGGAATAGATTCCTCCATGCCTCCTCTTTGTGATTTTGATGGCTCCATCTCTTTTGATCCATTATCGAAGGCCAATATTCTATCAAATATTTTTATTAATAAGCAGAGTAATCAGGAATTGTGTTTGCCATTGACATGTTTCCCTAGACCCAACCTCAATTCAATGGCATTCAAATCAGCTGAACTGAAAAGGTACTTGCTGGATCTTGATACCTATGGTGGCACAGACCCGGATGGGTTTTTCCCTCTCTTTTTTAAAAAGGTTGCAGTGGTCTTGGCACCTAAATTGGCTGTGGTGTTTAGGTTGCTTTTGAAATCAGGTAGTTTTCCTCTTTGGTGGCGTAAGGCTATTATCACTCCTATTCCAAAGGGAAATACTGCCTCATCATCTCCTATTGACTATTGCCCTATCTCCATTACACCTATCCTGTCCAAGCTCTATGAGAGACTTTTGTCCATACGCCTTTCCTCTTATTGTAATAGTCATAATTTGATACCAAACTCACAGTTTGGTCGTAAGGGACTGGGTACATGTGATGCGCTACTGACACTCACCCATGACTTGCAATCTTCATTGGACCAGGGACATGAGTCTCGTGTCGTGGCTATTGACTTTAGTTCTGCTTTTGATTTAGTCAACCATAAAGCACTTCTGTTTAAGTTACAGCTCATTGGTATTGGTGGCAATTTTTTAAGGATCTTTGAAGATTTGTTGACGAAAATATCTCGGTCTGTGGTCATTGATGGGTGTCATTCCCCTTCTGTTACTGTTGTTTGTGGTGTTTCACATGGCAGTGTCCTTGGCCCTTCTTTGCTTTTTATTATTTTTACTGCTGACCTGTGTTCCGAGCTTGAAAATAAACTAATCTCCTATGCTGATGATACAACTTTATATGCGTCAATTCCATCACCAATAGATCGACACGTAATTGCTACTGCTCTGAATAGGGATTTAGGCAAAATTACATCATGGTGTGAACTTTGGGGCATGAAACTTAATGCTAGTAAAACACACTCCATTATCATCAGCAGATCTCGTACCTTGGATCCTCCCCATCCTTATCTACAAGTTTCTGGCGAGCAAATTGAGAATGTGGATACTCTGCGTTTGTTAGGAGTTACTCTTGATCCCAAACTTACTTTTGAAAGGCATATTCGTTCTTTCTCCTCTTCCATTTCCCCAAAAATTGGTCTGCTTCGCAAGGTTTATAAAACATTTGCATGTGACGCCACAGTTATCAAGTCTTTTTTTTTTTTTTTTTTTTTTTTTTTTAAGAGACAATGAACGGAGGAAGGAAAAACACAGATAAAACAAAAAGGTCCATGTGCCTAAAGGCATCCTCCATTCATAAAATGTTTGTAACAACTGGATTTAAACATTTGTAGATTGTAAGTTTGTGGAAAGCAATTCGAGGGAAGTGAATTCCAAAGAGTAGTAGCTCTGGGGATAAATGAATTCTGATAAGCAGAAGTTCTGCATTGTGGAGGAGAAAGTGTAAATTCATGGGCGCTCTCAGCTGCCCTAGTTCTACGGGGAAAGATGTGGAGAGGCGGCACAATTGAAGCAAGTTCCTCGGAACAATTGCTGTGAAAATATCTGTAGAATAATGCAAGGGATGCAACGTTTCTTCGTATGGATAATGTAGGAAGGTCCTGTGTGATTGCAGGGTTATTGATTAATCTAATAGCTTTATTTTGAATTTTGTCCAACTGCCTCAATGCAACCACTCCACTTCCACCCCACAGAGGTGAACAGTAATCCATCTGAGAACGCACATGACTTTTATATATCACGGCCAACTGCTCGTCAGTGAAGAATTCTCGAACTCTGTACAGGAGTCCCAGTTTTTTAGAGGCATTCTTAGCAATGCTTCTAAAATAATGTTATGCTTTTATTTTGCCACATTTCGAGTACTGCTCACCTGTCTGGTTGTCAGCAGCTGACTGCCATCTCAAGTTGCTTGACAGGTCGCTAAATTCCATCAGTTTTATTCTACCTCATTTGTCTCTTGATCTGTGTCATCGACGTAAAGTTGGTGCCCTTAGTTTTTTTTTTAAAGTTTTTAACAACCCTCAGCATCCCTTACATGGGGTTCTGCCTGGGCCCTATGTCCGGGCTCGTGCAACTAGATTCACAAGCAATCTTAATGATCTTGCCATCATCCGTGTTAGTTTTTCTACTACACAGTTTTCACGGTGTTTTGTGCCGGCCATGGTTGACTTGTGGAATAAGTTGCCAAATGAGCTAGTCAATTCAGCTAATATCTCCATTTATAAGTCTAGAGTTAATGCTTTTTTGCAGCATTAATTCAAATTTTTAAACTTATTTTATTCTATTTTATTGTATTATATTTATACTTGATATCCTCCACTGCATAATATGTTATCTGTGTTTAATATGTGTATATGTACAGTACCGTATACAGTATATGTTTTTATTTTTTCCTAAGTTGCCGTAGTCTCTCTCCAGTGCCTCCGGGTGTTTTGTGTGGATTGATCTTGATGGTGTTTCTGCACCCTGGTTGGAGACTTCGGCATCTCATATAATAATAATAATAATAAAATTATTCGACCAAGGGTGTTCGAACCACACCGAATTTAAAAGCAGAGATAAAGAACGAGAAGAGGAGGGGGGGGGGGGAGAGCAGAGAGAAAGAACGGGAAGAGGGATGGGGGGGGGGGTAAAGCGAGGCAAAGTTGACTGGACTTGAGCTGCAGAGGTCACTCGTGCGTGAACATCCTTGGTGATCGGGAGCTCGGAAGCCACCCTCTTCAGTTGCCGTGAGATTCAACGGTTTTGCAGCAGTTTCGACGATCTAGCGTTGGTGTAAGTCTCTTATTGTAGTTTTCGTTGTTTAGGTAATGGGAGAATTCTAATTCTTCTATAAATTTTCGGTGATCGTGAGCTCGGAAGCTAGCAGACTACATTCGGAATTGAGCTATAACCACATGACTTCACTAAATTTGGGGCAATCTGATTACGTGGTCTACTAAAATATATTTACTTTAATTACAATTTGACATCCAACTATTTAATTTTGTCAAGTTTTTATGTATTTGTCCTTTAATATATTATTTGAGTCCGGTTTGTATGTATTTTTCCCTTGAATAAGTTTGTGGATCGGAAATGTGGCTCGCATCTGCCATTTGTGATGTACACGGAAGCAGCTGGTCGCCGCCATTGACCGGTGGCGAATTTGGCCACCTGGTTTGCCACGATCGATAATGTGAACTAACTGACTATTTATAGTTCTATTTTACAGCTGTATTCTGCGGTATTTCATAGTTAAAAAGTAAAGTAAGTAATTTGTGTGGCCATTCTCATTCTTAGTTATAATTCCCATGGCAGAGAGTTTGGGAAAGTTTGATTTTGAGTTTTGGGATACTCTAGGGGTAGGCTAGGCCTAATATAGGAATAACTGAATATAGCCTACAGTATAAGTCACATTAAAACTACCATTTAAAGACTACTAGAGTAGCCTTATTTCAGATTTTTTTCAATTTTTTTTTTTTTTTTTTTTCATGGATTGAGTAGAGGATAGGCTAGCATTAACTTAGCCTAGGCTATCCATTATTCATTAATATGAAGATACTGCGTCAAATGGCGGCATTTATTGGGTTAATCTCGCTTTTACAGTAGGTAAGGGAAATTGAGGTGTAAATTGGAAAAATGGTGGGTTGAGGGGCAGCTCTGGCCCCCACCCCCTTCAACATTGTCCTAATCAGAGCAAACTTTATTACACTATTTAGGCTATTTTTTTTTATTAAGCCTAGGCCCTATTTTTATTTAATTTTTTACTGAAATTTTTACAAATCTGAGCATACCCTTTTTTTCTGATTCTTCGCCTAATATTTAGCCCAGTCTAGTTTTGGTGTTTCATATTAGGCTAGGCCATGTCTTGGTATGCCACATTTAAGTAAGCTTCGGAAAGGCTTCTAATATTCTAATGTCCACTATCCCCACAGGTACAGATGGGTGCGGAGTTTGAGCCCTGCGTAGAATACCTTGTAGACTAACGAACCAGCAGGCTGAAACTTCTCTACACGTCACAGCTTTCACAGATAAGTACAGTAATTATTATTTATATTATATTGGGACAATATTTAAGAGCCGCGCCACAACTAGGCTGGCAGAGCAATCTTAATGGTTCATGGCAAGTACCGTAAGATAAAGAATTTTTCCCATAGCTTTAAACTTCCGGAAATTAATGGGTACCGTAATAAATAAGATTATTTCTAATTTTAACTTACGTCCGCCGCCGCACTTGTTATTGTTGTGAACCTCTCTGCCCACTCGTTGCCGGAGTAGCCTAATTTATGTCCAATAATACTGTTTTTTGCACTCAACCAGCGGGTTGTGCTAGGATAGGTTGGGTTAGTCGGAAAAATGTTTTTTTAATACCACAAATTTTCAGTGTTTTATATAATCAAAATTGGTCATTTGCATCAATTATAGTGTTTGTAATTAATTAGAAATCTCGGGAAAACATATTTTCCACATTAGGCCTATCGATCGATGTTGAGACACGCTCCCCTTAGTGATTTGAAAAGCCATTAGCCTAACCTTACCTAACCTAACCTAGTATTATGGGTGGGGGCTGCTACCCCCACACCCCCGCTGGTTGAGTAGGCCTACTAATCCCTTAATAAAAAAAGGCTGTCGATTATACGAAGGTGAAAGAAAAGTTGAAGTCTATGGTGTTTACTCTGCAATCTTCATCTTGATTGTACATTGATAACGGGAAAGTACCGTATTGACAACCTTGTTACGAAAATTAGATTTTAGTACCATACTTTTTTATTAGGTTTTGCCGAGGGTTAACACAAATTTTCTTATGATCTTTAGAGCTATCGATAACTGGAAGTACCGTATTGACAACCTTGTTACGAAAAAGACATTTTATTTTATTAGGTTTTGCCGAGGGTTAACACAAATTTTCTTATGATCTTTAGAGCTATCGATAACTGGAAGTACCGTATTGACAACCTTGTTACGAAAAAGACATTTTAGTATCATACTTTTTTATTAGGTTTTGCCGAGGGTTAACACAAATTTTCTTATGATCTTTAGAGCATATAGATTCAATATTTATCTTCAAATATATCAACAAAATTCGTGGTATTAAAATAACATTAAACCGGTTAGTCTTAAAGTTGACTTTTTATAATATAGGCTAGGCCTATTACTCCACACCAACTGGATTTCTACAGTTAACAGGTTTACTCAATCAGCGGGGGTGTGGGGGCGGTAGCCCCCACCCATAATACTAGGATAGGTTCGGGTTTATCTTGGGCAGAATTGTGCTTTAACTGGTGGACAATAGACAGGAACAGGGTAGCCATAAATTATTGTTTTATTTTTAATTACTTTGCTGAAGTGTTTCTTCCACAGCGAATTTGATTAGTTTTGTCTATTTACTGTGTTCGTATAAGTTTTTATTTTGGAAGTTTTATATTAGGCTAGATCATACCTTCACGCTTTCTTGCCACATGGAAGGGTGATGGGCTAGTGCTGCGAAGTAGTTTAGTTTGTGTTGGTTGTGTAAAGGTTTAGGTTCTTATATTCTGGGTATGGTGTTCAGAGTTCGAATCCCGGTTGTTCCCCAAGCTGCCTAGCCGAACAGCCCCAAGGCCCCGAGCAAGGCCATAACCATTGAGTACATATGACCTAAGAGGCGAAAGAAGACTCCACAAATCTGTAAATAGTGATCCGCCCATTCGAGAGATGGCAGCACGATCGCAAAGGACAATGGGAGGGGAGGGTCCCCACAAAGACATTATATTGACTATCCTTGCCCTTGGTCCTCATTAATTCGTAATAATCCCTACCTTGTAGTAATAACGCTATTAATAATCAATTGAACATTATCCAAAGACTCTGCAAACATGACATAGTTAAATAGACATAAGTAGAGGCTACTGTAAAGGCCAGTCATCTTGTAATTGTCATGAGGTACACAAGCAAACTTCCTCAAACACCCGCCATTGTTGATGTGAGATTCGGGAGTTGCCAACGTCAATAGTGGGACAAAATATCCCTTGATGTCCTAAGTATAAATGTCCAGTTTTAGTGCTACTTGACAAATTAACATCTACATAACATGTAACCTACTAATATATATTCAAAATTACAATTTAATTCTTGTCTTGCTTGAAGGTATACAGCTTGCATCATATATGAGTAGCCTGTTTTATAGTGTATATGTATACTTAATGTTTTCATCTTGCTTATATATATATTTATACTAAATAATTTTAAAGTGTTTTTACCAATATTAATTAACCCTTAAATACGTTCCCTCTTTAACCTATTGCTCCCTCGTTTTGCGGATATTCCCTTAACTTTGGAAACACTGCAGCAAGCTAGCTGGCAGGTGCGCGCGGCGCACAGACCATCTTTAATAAGGACAAGCCACTGAGGTGCTTTGGTTGGTGTACAGTACAAAAGTGCTGCCACATATCCCTAGGACGCGTGGCAAACTAACAGTGTGAAGTCACGCTTTAATGTCTAGGTTATATGGCCATGACAGAGCGCCCCCACACAACCCTCCCTGTCGACCACAATAAAGCCTGGGAGCTGAAGAGGGTGCAGAAACGCCCGGGAAACCAAAGCCCCACACAGGGCCCTGTGCCCCTCGGCAATTATGAAGAGAAAGTTGAGAGGCAAACGAAAAAGTGACTCTTTGGCTTCCAATCTCGGTAGATTGAGAGGTCAATCCACGGAAGAGACGCCGGAAGAATCCCGGTAGAACCATATGCTATGATTAGTGTATAAAGTACATTGGAGTTTGTAATTGATGATTAATGTTGAGAACAGGGTGTTTCTTATCTTCTACGGTTTGTTGTCGTTTGGAAGGGTGATGGGCCGGTGAAGAGCGTTAATTTTGCTATTACCACAGCTCCTAGTTTGCATTAATGAATCTTTACTTTATACCAATGTCTTTGATCTTTGTTTAAATTAATGGTAACAAATTATAACTGAAGTTTTGTACGGCAACCTAAACTCCTAGTCAGTTTAACCCTATATACTAACTTACTGTTACTAAAATCTATTTTTTCTAACCGGGTAATTTGGGATGTGTTTATCATTACTCTGCTACAGTATTCCGAAGATTTTGTAGCGAAATGTGTAGTAATAAGTTGGGTAAAAATTGAACTGACTATAACCAGGGTAGCCTGACATATGCGATGTCCTAACACAAAGTAACTTGCAGCAGTTTATAGGAATACTTTAACACTTAATTGTTAGAAATAATAAGCATGGGGTAATTAAGTATTAAATCTGTTGCTCTATTATAATAGATAATTACACTATCGGTAGAATTCTAGCAATGGCTCCAAATAGTTTAACATATATTTGTTTTTAGTTCTCCAGTTTTCCTTCATATTTAATTTTTTGAAATGGTGCAATTTAGTTATTAGCCTAATCTAACCACGTAACCTAACTTCGTACCGGTATAATTTAAAAACTAACTCCAAATATTAGTCATTCCAGTCCACTACTGTACTAACCTATACCTAGTTTATTTTTACTTGACGGTAAATTGCAAAGTTCCCATAAAGATTCTATTATTTTGATGATTATGTAGTGAAATATGGTGCTAATTGTATAAACTTAATGATGCAGAGACTGTAATTTCATATTTTTCCATTAATATCTAAAAATTAGCTGCTAAGGAATTCTATTTACAGTCAGATGAAATAAAAGCGTATAATCTAACTAGGGCTAATGATTAAAGTGAACCTTACCAATGGATTGAGTTGACGAGGAGTTTAGTTCGTGTTGGCCGTTAAGATTTATTTATAATTCTTCCATAGCGATGTTGATTAGTTTTTTATTTTTACTGTGTTTGTATAAGTTTGGGTATGTTTATTTTGAAAGTTTAAATTATAATGCTACAATCTTGTTTATTTTATTCAATTTTAACATAATTCTTTGAGTTCTGTGGTGTGGGGACATCATGCTTGGTGATTTTTGTAAGTTTCGTCTTTATTTTGTCTCGGTTTTGGTTAGTTTATTTTTGCAAGTTTTATATTGAATTTATGCCAGAATATCCTTAAGCTAGTTTATAAGTAGCCTATATACAGCACTTTCGTATAGTGTGGCTGTTTATTTATACTTCCGTGCTATTTTTTTTTTGTTTTTTTTGTATTTTTCACTTTATTCTTCAAGTTATTCTTATTTCTGTGCTGCTGGGACACCTTGCTTATACCTAAAATCAAGCTAATTTATGTAAGTTTATACGAAACTGTATATAAAGTGACCTTTGAATGTAAAATTACTGAATTCTGCAATTATATTTTAACCAATATTGGTTTTCGAAAACTAACTTAATCCAATTTGAGTTGAGTACACTATATATAACCACGTTGACAATTTAGCCAATAAGTGTTTGATAATATAAAGAGTAGACTAGGAAATTCATGTGAATGTTAAAATTAGTTTAAAAAAGTTATCTTCGTATAATTAGGAATTTTATTGTGCATATACTGTCATAGCGATTTTTAAGTTTTATTTTTATTGGGATTGTCTATGTTTTGGTTTGTTTATTTTCGAAGTTTTAAAATATATATATATATTTTTTTTTACCACCATGCACTCCCTGCTCAAGAGCTGGGCTAGGGTGGGTGCCCTGATGAATCTGTGACTTCAGTGAATAGTTCTCTGAATGAGTTGTTACCAGGCGTACGTCGTGTAAACACCCAAGTTGATGTCAAACAGTGGGGAGGGAGTGTGGGGGCGACAGCCCCCTCCTGTAATACTAGGATAAGCTACGCTAATGTCCTTTCAAAGGGGAATCTTAAATTCTACGATATACCCGGTCAGAGGTAGGTGATACGCCCGATAACTCAACTCTTTATAATATTTGAAATAGCAATGTTTGGAAAACTTCATTGCCATTCCATATTTTTCAGTAAAGAGTAATTATGTATTTTTGTTAGTTTTAGAAATTATCCATCAACAAACTTAAGCATTTACCTGGTCTTATTAGAGTGAACTTTTAGTTAAAATACTAGTAATTAAATGTTTTCCACAGATTTTGGTGTTGGGACCAGACCGGTGACCTTTCTTGGCAGCTAACTACATTCTACACCTTCAAGAGAAGTGCATTACTTGTTCTAATTAAAGTGTCTAAAAAATCTGTGAGTGATAACCCAGGTTCGAATCCCGGTGGATCACATAATATATGCTTTCATTAATTTCATTGGTGTTTGGTGGTGTGGTAAAATTAATAACAAAATAGAGATTATCAGCTGGGGTATATGAGTCTCTGGTTTACTGACGTGTGGCAGTGTATGAAGTGTTCCCCATGCAGTAGAGAGTACTGTATATGTGAGACTAGTTTGCTTGGGAACCAGATTAACTTGCTCATGTAGTGATGTACACTTGTGATGGATTGTTCTTTTATTTTAACTGTCTTGATAGCGTAATGCACAGTGCGCGGAAATTAGATTTATCCTGAGTTAGTCCTCGGAGTGCCACATGTATTTGTTGATTTCATTGAGTTTAGATGTGAAGTTGGTTGGTGTAAAAAAGTTATTTCCACAGCTATTTTTATTAGTTACTTTGCCTTTATGTTGTCCCAGTTTTGCATAGTGTATTTTTAAAGTTTTACATAATAATCCTAGATATATAGTTCATGAAACGAGGCTACCCATGGAACTGCCACTGGCATAATGTCTAAACCTCTCACCAAAATAGTAAAATTAACTTGACCATGTAGTGATGTACGTACACATTGTGGTAGTTTTTGTTATTTAAACAATTAATTTGATTAAAGCATTATTTCCACATAACAATTTAGAAGTTCTTTTGCATGTGTCGTCCCAGTTTTGCTTCGTTTATTTTGCAAGTTTTTAATTAATTATAATAGCAATTTTGGACCGACAAATTTTAATAGATTATTGCTAGATGGCTCAATCTCTGAGGGGATGGATACGAACAAATCGCCTCAATGCTCCTCTGAATCGGTGCGGTGGAGCCCCTCCCACTCCACATGAGTCTTTTGTAGGTTTTGATTTAATCAATTTCATTCTTGGTCTAAATCTCCCTCACTTCCCGTCTACCTCCCCTCTACCGGTATTCTTTTAGTAACTCTAGAATCTATGTAATTTTTTTTTTTTTTTTTGCTTACATAAGCTGCACTTTTGATTAATTTATTAATGCAGAATATATCGTAGGTTTGTGCATAAACGTTTAACGGTCTTGATAGCCTAGTGCTTAGTCTACAAAGTTTTCTATTAAACTATCAACCTTTTATATACTGTACTGTGATTAAGTTTAGCTTGTGAACAAATACTAGCAAGTAAATGTTGTCCACAGATGGCGATGGTGGTGGTGGTTTAGTGTAGCGCGTGATGGTGTTGGTGTTTGGACGGGACTGGTAATAACCCTTCATGGCAGCCAACTATACTTCTAAACCTTCACAAAGATAAGTACATTACTGGTTTATGACTGTTGGTGGTGTAATGGTACAGATGCTAATGATCTGGGTGTGATGTCCCAAGTTAGAATCCCAGGAAGACTATATGCTTTCAATAGTTTATTAAAGTACATTGCGGTTTGTAATTGATGATTGTTAAGAACGGGTGTTTCTTATCACCTGTGGTATATGGGCCTCTAGTCTACTGTGGGGTAAAGTGTCTCGCATAAAGCCACACGTGGCGACTAAAATGTTTGCCAAGGATGACTTGGTTATCTATTGCCGGACTCTATGATCCCCCATAGGGGTGGCCACGAACGAAAAGCCACCATGTACCTGTCCTCAGTCGGTAGACGCCCCTCCTCCCAACCAGCACTACCTTCACTCTTAAATTCTTCACTCCATCTTTCCACTTTTCTCTGTTTACCTCGCTCTGTCCTTCCATCTTACTTTCGTACACCCTCTTAGTCATTCTCTCGCTTCATACACTCCATATGGCTAAACCATCTCAAGGTGTTCCTTTTCACACTATCCAGTCTACTTACACACCACACTTCTTTACTTCCTCATTCGTCTGTCTATCCCTCCATTCAACTCCGCACGCACTTAAAACACTAGATTTAACTAATGGCCATCGCAAGTACAAAATGTTAACTACTTTTGCTGGATAAACTCGCTTAAGGGGCCCATCTATTTTTCTCTCCCTCTGACTGTCTTCGTGGTGCGATGTATAAGGTGTTGATTTTCGGTGTGAGCATCCTGGGTTAGAGTCCACGGACTGCCACATGTGTTTGTAAATTTCATTAATCGATTTTAGGAGTATGGTTGGTTGTTGGAAGGAACATAATAATTTTATCCATTCGGCCCAATTCAGCCTACTGTTTTAAGACTTTTACCCGATGGCACTATAGTTAGTGAGGGTTATGTATTTTGTACTATTGTTTTGTCAGGTTGCAAATTTTATTTTATTAGAACATTTTGACACTAATTGTAGTGCTCATGTAGTAATGTACACTATGTGGTAGATTGTTATTTTATTTATAAATTTTGCTTAAGCGTTGTATCCACATAGCGATTTTGATTAGTAGTTTTGTCTTTACGGTGTTCGTATAAGTTTTGGTTTGTTTATTTTGCAAGTTTTACATTATAATCCCCATCCAAGTGTCAATTTTACCGCTATCGGTCGGCAGGAAGAAAATTACCTTAATGGCGTGAAAGGCCCTAATATTGAAGACAAAAAGAAGTTTAAAGTTCTTCAAATCGCTAAACTAGTTGGCATAAACCGAAGATATCTAAACTAATGGGGCTAAACATGAGGGAGACGGGCACCCAGAAAAAAACGCCATCCCCCCCTTAAGCATTAAGGCGGGCAGACTGGCTTTTTCTGGACCCCCTTCTCCATAGACTACATTATAACCTAGACACGAAAGCGTGACTTCACACGGTTAGTTTGCCGCGCGTCCTAGGGATTTGGTGGCAGCACTATTGTATTGTACTGTAGTAAAGCACCTCAGTGGCTTGTCCTTATTATAGATAGTCTGTGCGCCGCGCGCGCCTGCCAGCTAGCTTGCTGCAGTGTTTCCAAAGTTAAGGGAATATCCGCAAAACGAGGGAGCAATAGATTAAAGAGGGAACTTATTTAAGAGTTAATTAATGTTGGTAAAAACACTTTTAAATTATTTAGTATAAATTAGATATATAAAGCAAGATGAAAACATTAAGTATACATATACACTATAAAACATAGGCTACTCATATATGATGCAAGCTGTATACCTTCAAGCAACCCCATAAGAATTCAATTGTCATTTTGAATCTATATTCGTATGTTACATGTTATGTAGATGTTAATTTGTCAAGTAGCACTAAAACTGGACATTTATACTTATGACATCTAGGGATATTTTGTCTCACCATTGACGTTGGCAACTCCCGAATCTCACTTCAACAATGGCGGTTGTTGGAGGAGTTTTGCTTGTGTTCCTCTTCATAATGACGACAATTACACGATGACTGGCGCCTTTACAGTAGCCTCTAAATATGTCTATTTAACTATGTCATGTCTGCAGTGTCTCTGGATAATGTTCAATTGCTTATTAATGTAGTTATTAGTACTAGGTAGGGATTATTACGAATTAATGAGTACCAAGGACAAGGATAGTCAATATAATGTCTTTGTGGGGACCCTCCCCTCCCAGTGTCCTTTGTGATCGTGCTGCCATCTATCGAACTCGCGGCTCACTATTTACAGAATTGTGGCGTCTTCTTTAGTGTCTAGGTTATATGTAGTCTATGCCCTTCTCCTTTATGTTTAGCCCCATTAGTTCTGAAATGTTATAACATTTGGCAATTTTAACATCTTTAACCCAGTTTCTTTGACAATATTTTGACCTTTCATGCAATTGAAGTATTTTTTTTAAATATAAATAATTATAAAAACGGTCTTCATCCGGAAAAAAATGTATCCAAAATATACAAATTTGTCTTAGGTGGATCTTGGTGTTTTTTAAGCTTTATGGATGTCAAGGGAGGAAACTAAAGAAATAATAAACATTTATATAATAAAGCAAATTAATACGCCCAAACCCCCTTAACCCTCTCAGACATATGACTCAATTTTGATCCTATTAGGGATACGTTAAAGCCTTTATTACCATCAGGGGTATTTACAAACTTTTAGTTTAGTTACTTCAACCTCTGCAGTTGTCTTTGAGTTAGAAAACTAATTTTGGAGAGGTAATTAAAAGAGTGAGAACTCTATTTCTTATTGCTAATCTGGCAACCTCTGCGTCATATGAGTCTGAAGGGGTTAAAGGCGTCTTGTAATGGGGAGAATTATTTGTTAATTACAGTATAATGTAATACTTTCAAAATAAACAAACCAAAACTTGGACGAACACGGTTAAGACGAAACTTATCAAAATCGCTATGTGGAGACAACTCTTCAGCAGAAGATTTTAAGATTAGGAAGGACATGTAATGGAAGTACCAGTGATCTCTCTATAATTTTGCCATTTATCTATTTGTATTTTGACTTTAAGTAGAATTTTATTTACACTAAAAAAAAACTTATAATACATTTTGTTTGACAGTTTGTTAGCAACTCCAATCTGATGGCTTTTAATATCAATTGGTGGTGTAATGGTTAAGGTGTCTTAAAATCTGTGATAACCCAGGTTCGAATCCCGGGGCATTCATTAATTTAATTAGATGTGTTTGGTGGTGTGGTGAAATTAATAAAAATAGATTATAGATATAAGGTAAAACTTGCAAAATAAACAAACAAAAACGAGGAAAAGACAATTTAAAGGCAAAAGGACTAATCAAAATTGCTATCTGGGAATAACGCTTTAGCAAAATATTATGACCAGAGTCTTCCTTCATTCATCACTCGATGCCCCGTCCCTGAGATTATATACATCCATCTTGCCATTACATAAAACATACATACACACACAGTGCTCCACACTTACGTGCAGTTTCAGTCTCTTGTCCTAATGGCGGCGTTCTAGGCAACCCTGTTAAGGGCTGCTTCACTCGTCAAGTTTTTGGATTTGAGATCTGCGATCCCAGGTCTTCCTATGTCCACCCCTTGGTGCAGCTTCCTCCACAATCACAGACTTGCATTTTCTTCAATCAATTTTGTTCATCCATTCTCTGTCCATACCATCCCAGTCTACTTGTACGTATCACCTCGCTAATACTCTTTACCTATAAACGTCCCCTCAGCTCATCATTTGTTATGCTATGCTGCATCCTTCGGGCCAGACCTATGAGAGTTCCGTATGGAGCTCAGTGGTCTGGTTAATCTGCTCTACTTAACCCTCTCACATCCTTATGACGCAGAGGTTGCCAGATTAGCAATAAGAAATAGATTACTCTCACTTATAATTACCTCTCCAAAATTAGTTGAAATTAGGGAGGTGAAAAGGAGAACTATGGGAAGAGAATTGAGTTTAGTAGGAAAGAATGGTAGCGATTGGGAGTTTAATCAGTTGCTGTTCGCTGATGACACAGCATTGGTGGCGGATTCTGTTGAGAAACTGCAGCGGGTAGTCAAAGAGTTTAGTGTGGTTTGTGGAAGGAGGAAACTGAAGGTGAACGTCAATGAAAGTAAAGTAATGGTGTGTAATAGGGGAGAGCATAGGGTGAATCTAGATGTGAGGCTGGATGGGGAATTATTGGAACAAGTAGTGTTTTAAATATCTAGGAGGAACGATAAGCAGGAGTGGGGGTATGGAAATGGAGGTAAAACAGTGTGAAGGAAGGAAGGTTTTCGGAGCAATGGGAAGTATGTGGAAGACGAGAAATCTCGGAGTGAAAGTAAAAAGTGCACTGTATCAAGGAATTGTGTCCACAGTGATGTATGGGGCTGAGACATGGGCTCTGAAGAAAATGGAGAAAAGAGGGCTGGATGTGATGGAGATGAGCTGCTTGAGGAGTATGTGTAGAGTTACTCATAGAGACAGATTGAGGAATGAAGAGATACGTAGAAGAGTGGGGCAGCAGGAACATTTGTCCGCCAGAGTGGACAGAAAGGTGCTGAGCTGATATGGGCATGTTGAACGAATGAGAGATGAAAGGCTTTCAAAGAGAATATGGGAGTCCGGTACAAGGGGAGAAAGAAGGGCAGGAAGACCCCCATTGAGATGGAGAGACTGTAAGAAAAGCTTTGGATGATAGAGGAATGACTATAGATCAGGCAGGGGATAGTGGTGTTGGGCTGGAGTGAATGGAGAATGCTTGTGAACACTTGGTCATTTGGAGTAAGGGGTCGGGCGCAAGTTGGACTAGATAATAGTCCATCAGGCGCCTGGCCCGGGGAGACGATTAATATGAAGGGTGCGCCTGGAAGTATGGTGGGAGGGCGAGTGGCTTTGGCTCCGCTGCATGTCTGCCTGCCGAGATCGGAACATCTCCAGGTGGTCGGGGGCCGGGGGAGTGCTGGAGCGACCTTGGTGACCCTGGTCTCTGGGTCTTCTCCTTGGTGACCTGGATGTGTGTGAGTTGGTGCTTTTTATCTGTTTATTCGTTGTTTTATGTTTTTGTGTTTTCCCTGTTCTTGCTCTGTCTTGAGTCGGCTACCCCCAAAATGGGGATTGGGCCTGAGCAGATAGATAGATAGGTAGATAGAAAATTAGTTTTCTGCCCACAGCTAACTTAAAGACAACTGCAGAGGTTGACGTAAATAAACTAAAGGTTTATAAATACCCCGGACGGTAACAAAGGCTTTAAAGTATCCCTAATAGGCTCAAAAATTGTGTCTGGACGTGAGAGGGTTAACTAACTCTTCTCCTTGTGTTGCATTCTATTGATATCCTCTGCATTAACTGGCCACTTCTGAGGCCTAGGTAAAGATTGTAGCCTGTTAATACCGGCTTTTAAAATTAAATAACTCTCTACATATCTGAAGTGGTATTTGACTTTCAAAATTCAATGTGTTGTAAATGTTCCTTAGGGACTTATTCATGGTATACATTTATAATCTTCCATTCAGAATAATTTAAAGCTCTTCAATCACATTTTTCTATTGCATATTTTATCTTTATTTTTACTTTTCTTGCACTGTAGTCTAAAGTTCCCAAATACTTTCCACCTGTTCAAATTCCTCTCGTGCTAATTTGTCTTTTATATATAAAGTTAGTTTTAAGAAATAATTATTGGTAGATAATATTGATAATTGACTGGAAAAACTGGAAGGATACATTAGCTAAATCTATTGTTGTACTTGAAACATAATTAAGTTAATTTGAATCTGTTTTTGGGGCAGGTGGCTAGGAATCCTCCTCCCATTGTAAAGTTCACCTACTAGATGAGACCGAGAAAGGGGCGAGGGAACACTAAAAGTGGTCCCGGACCCTAAAAGTTGGGGCTCGGTCACCCCCAGCATGTGCCAGAGTATATACATAAATCTGTTGCATTTGCAAATGTCAAGTCTCTACAACCTGGTTATGCCCTAGCCTTGTGAATATAGAGTGCAGTGTTAACCCTTCTTTGGCGGCGCCCGGCTATTGTCGAGTGAAATAAATGTGGCCTATGTGGCGGGGCCCGGCTATAGTCTCATGCAATTTTGAGCACGTAATGTGCTCCGAGAGAGAGCGGAGCAGTGGGAGTAGCGTAGGGTACCTCATGACCGCTCGCCACGGTGGCCGTGGAGCTACTGAGATGTACTCCGCCCTACTCCACCCTCTCACTCGTAATCATGTAAGGAAATTACCGTATTTTACCGATTTTGCCCTTCGGTTGCACGATCAGTGCAAGACAACCATTGATCGTAGAAGGATGGTTCTGTTGTCATTGGAAAGCTCATTTATCGCCCTTTCAGGGATACATACTTGTATTACGCTCTGGCTCTTGTTTATGCATGAAAACGAGCACGGAAACAAGCTCGTTTACGGTAAAAACCTCCGCTGGGCGGCACAGCCAAATATACTCCACTACCCGCTCTTTGAGCGTTAAGTGAATGTTTTCATCAATTTGCTTAGTTTTTAAAATTTGTTTATTCTGCTTGCATTTTTTAAAATCCTATTAGATTTTATGAGGCCTGTGTAAATTATATTTTCATAATGACAAACCTTTTCCTTGCCAGACACTGCCAACAACCCTCGACACCGTACTAGGGACTGATCCGGCAGGACAGTCTGGGGAACTAACTACCACCACCGGCTGGATCACAAACCTTCATACAAGATAAGTAGTTCTTCAGTAGCAGTTATTGTAAATTATCACTGGGGTATATGACTCAAATTGCTTCAAGCTCTGTGTCCAGGCATTTTGGCTCAAACATTCCTTTATTTTGGCCATGTCACTTTCAATTTTGGGGGAGGCACTAGTCACAGGCAGTTCTGCCTTTTTTCTCTTTCGCTCACATAGAAAAAACAAATCAATAAGAGTCTTGTGTTGTAGGGTAGACTGCAGAAACTATATTTCCACATATCCAAATTAGTTATAAGTGGCAACTGTAATGGGTTTGCCAAAGAAGGGCTCTGGCTGTGAAAAATTAATCCCGGCCACCAGTATACGGATTCTGTCCTTGAGAGTAGTGACTGTCCCTGGTGTATACTAATTAAAATTTAAAGCTTTGCAAAATAAACAAACTCAAACTGGAATTACTTAGATTATCGCAAAGGAGCTAATCAAAATAGTTATGTGGAAATAATTAAAGACCGAACCATGTTATCATGGATGTGAAGTTATTCTTTGAGTGATCCTGCCAAACACCCAAACTCCAAAAAATTGCTTAAAGTTTTTAGAGGCCCTATGTTTGCCTTTTTGCTTTATATATATACTCCGGCACATACCCCATACCTGGGGGTAGCAGACACGAACCATTGAAATTTACAGTAGAGTTTGGTCTTAAACCTGTAACGCAGTGTAGCAGTGTATATTATATGCTGATATATTAGTCTCTACCCGTTGAGTGGTCTGGTTTTGCAATTGAGTTCAACATTGAGTTTTCTGAATTTGATTATTTATTATATGAAATTCAGTTTAGTTATGGATGCACTGACTTGACCAATATGGGTAAGCAGTTAAGATCATAGGGTGGCTCTCTGGCATCATGGTATGTGGGGGCTGTTAGACTTGCATTGGGACAAGAATAGGATATTTATTGAGTTTCTAAGACATTCATGAAACAAAACACCTCGAAGACTCCCTTTTGAGATTAATTTGTGAATTTTCTGGCAGAAAAATGCCCCGGCCAAGGGCTGGATTCTCTTAAATTGCAGGCTCGCTATTGCTTGCCAGGATCTATATCTATTGCCTGACGCCGTGATTCCCGAAGGGGTGGCCACGAACGAACCGCCCCCATGCACCTCTGTTCCAAGTCAGTCGACGCCCCTCACCCCAACCAGCACCGCCTTCGTTCATGTACTTCCTAACTCCATCTTTCCACCTCTCATTCGGTCTACCTCTCCCTCTGTCCCTCCACCTCGCTCTCGTACACCCTCTTAGTCATTCTCTCGCTTTCCATACGTTCCATATGGCCGAACCATCTCAAGTTCCTTTTCACACTTTCCAGCACACCTACCTCCACACCACACATCCTTCTTACTTCCTCATTAGTCTGTCTATCCCTCCATGTAACTCTGCACGCACTCAAGTAATTCATTTCCACTGCTCTCACTCTTGGTCAGAGTCTCAACCAACGTCCATGCTTCGCTTCCGTAAGTCAGTGTCGGGATTACCACACTGTCATGCAAGGACTTCTTCACTTCCATACTGACCACCCTTTTTATTATTACTGCTTTTAGCGTTCTTACAACCCTCTTCCCCTGTTGTACCCTCTCCCGCATTTCTTCATCCATAGTCCCATCTTTACTCAACACACTGCCCAGATACTTAAGGGTTGACTATCTCCATAGCCTGACCGTTCGGCTTCACCTCGCACTCTGTGACTTCACCCCTTTCGAAGACCATAACCTTGCTCTTCCCCGCATTTACCTTCAAATTCAGTTTTTCGCACACTGTTCCAAACTCATTTACCAGACCCTGCAACTCTCATTCATTATCACTCATCAGAACTGTATCATCCGCAAACAGCTTGCCAGGATCCAATACAAAATACATAGGGCGAAAAGTGTTAAAATTGCTTAACTAATGGGGCAAACGTCTAAACTAATGGAGCTAAATATGAGAAGGGGGTCCAGAACAAAACTACTAATTTCAATAACTGTACTGTAGGCTATAGAAGTTTAATGTGAATTCCACGGTCAGGTCAACCCCAGCTCCTAACCTAACTCAAACTAACCTATATACTAACCTGTATAACTAACATAGCTAGGATTAACCACAATATCTGCTAAACTGTCCTAATCTTTTAAACTGCCCTAATCTTCTAAACTGTCTTAATCTTCTGTACGGTCATACATACATACATAACATTTTAAGACTGAGTGTTCCACACATAAGTGCAGTTTCAGTCTCTTGTCCTAATGGCGGCGTTCCAGGCAACACTGTTAAGGGCTGCTTCACTTGTCAAGTTCTTGGATTTGAAATCGGCGCGTATAGTCCGATCCCAGGTCTTCCTCGGTCCACCCATTGGTGCAGCTCCCTCCACAATCACAGACCTGCATTTTTTCACCGAATTTTGTTCATCCATTCTCTCCACATGTCCATACCATATCACAAATACACGTGAGCCACTAAATGTTTCTAATCTGTAGGGTTCAATATTTCAATAACTTTGCTCTTAAACAGACTTTTTACTGGTTACTTTTGAGTTCGTTTTAAAGCTTTATATATTTTAACTTCCTAGAGTTTTGTTTTGAACGGCGATTGACTAGCCTAGTACTATTAATTAGCGTTGGAGAGTAGAGTTAATATCGGTTTATCTCTGTTTAGATGTTTATGTTCTGGGTGTAGTGTCCCGAGTTAGAATCCCGGGAGCACTATGATTTAATTAGTTTATTAAAATACATTGGCGTTTGTAATTGATGTAACATTACGAACGGGGTGTTACTCAATCCTAGATAGCGGTGAAATACTGAATTTGACTGTACATGCACTTCTTCCTCGACAAGGGGTTGAGCTGACCGTAATAGAATGACCATACAAATATTTGCTACACTTTTATTTATTGCATTTTTTAGTCTTTTTACTGGGTTCTTCCAAGCTTTTGTTTTAGTTGGAACATTTTAAATTATAATGCAGCGTATATATATATATATATCTGAACTCTAAACATGTAAAGATTAATCCTATTTTTAGCAAGGGTTGATAGTCTGAGGAGCTCTCACACAACATGGTGCCCAATAACAGCCTTTTTAACTGATCTTCCTCCCACGGCAAGCTTCCTAGATCGAGTAGCTTTGTGCTGCTGTATTGGTGGTGTAATAGTTTAGATAATTGTGTTCTGGGTGTGGTGTCCCGAGTTCGAATCCTGGGAAGACTATGCTTTAATTAGTTTATAAAAATACATTGGGGTTTGTTGTTGTTCCCTAAGCTGCCTGGCTGAACAGCCCAGAGTCCTTTAGGAAGGCCATGGCCACGGTCGGGCTCTCCCACACAGCCCTCAAATAGTGTAAATTGTGTTGTTGGCGTAAGTGGTTGTGTGAAATGCAGTCTTCTATGATGTGTTTTATGGTATGGGGTGCTGTGTTACAACCCGGGCAGGTGTCTACGACGGAGTCATCCAGTCTCTTCTGATAGCTCAGAAGAGCTGGATGGTGGCAGCATCTCAGCCTGGCTAGGTGGACTCTGTCCTCGCGAGGAAGGGAGGATTCAGAAGGATGGATTTCGGGAGGTTGTGCCTGCAGCTGTGTGTTGTCTATGCGTGATTGGATGGAACGGCGAGAGATATGAGTATGGATGTGCTACTGGAAGCTGGTTTGTGGTGGGCAGGGAGGGAGAGATGACCGTATTTGTGTGTGATACCGTGTGCTGGGTGTTTTGATATTCCTTGGTGTCTGTGGGTGAGCTGCCATGTAGTGTAGTGAGTGGTGTTGGTTTGTGGAGGCTGCAGCCAGGAATTGAGTGCCTCTCATATCCAGGAGGGGTTTTGACTTTGAGGACTTTTGTTTCTTGATATAGGTGATCTGTAGGTGTAGTTGCTGTGCAGCCTGTGATGATTTTTAAGGCTTTGTTTTGAATAGTCTGCAAGGTCTTGCAATGTATTTCAGCTAGGTTAGAAGCCCAGGCAGGGCTTGCATATTCCATCTCTGATCTTATGTATTGTTTGTATACAGTGGTGGCAGTTTCTTTGTGTCCAAATGTTGTGTAGGCAAGTGACCTGAGGGTGTTGAGTCTGGTTGTCGGTTAATTTTTTATGTTTGTAATATTATGTTGTTTGATTGTCTTTAGATTCTCATATGTTACTCCTAGGATTGTGGGTGAGTGTATGTATGTTAACCTTTCTTTAGCGGGACCTGACTTAAGTCCGTATAGAGAACACCTGCCCAAAGAGCGGGGCCCGACTTAACTCTGTGTGCAATTTTTGAGCAATATTGCCTCTGAGAAAGAGACTAGCGGTGGGCGGAGCGTAGGTCGGGCTCTGACCGTTCGCCATGGGTCCAGTGGGCCAACTGACGTTTACTCCACACACATCCACCCTCCCTCCCTCACTACACAGGGTATTATGTCAAGAAATTACCGTATTTTAGGGATTTTTCCTTAGTCTTGCACGATCGTTGCAAGAGAGCGTGGTCGTAGGAGGATGGTTCTGGTGTTATTGGAAAGCTGAATTAACGCCCTTTCAGAGAAATTTTATTACGCTCTGGCTCTTGTTTATGCATGGAAAAAAAAAAAAAAAAAAAAAAAAAAAAAAAAAAAACCCAAGGCCATTTAGGGTAAAAACCCCCGCTTTGGCGTGTAGTAGAAATTCCTTACGGGCCCGCTCGTAAGGCGTTAAGGGGGTGTTGTTTATGGTAAGGTGCGAGGTGGTTTTGTATTCGGCTGAACAGCTTGTGAGGAGGGTTGAAGTGGATTTGGCTTGGGCTAATTTGAGTCTGTTTGTACTTGTAGTGCATCAGTCATATAGTGTGTTGAGATAGGGTTGAAGGAGAAATTTTTCTCTGGGTCTTCGTGTGTGAATGAGAGTTATGTCGTCTGCGTAGGAAGCTATATTTACTTGGGGTGCGTGGGGTGTGGCTATATCATGCATGCATAGATTGAAGACTGCAGGCGAAATGATGGATCCTTGCAGTACTCTGAAGTTTCTGATGTTAGATGACTGACTAGCAAATGATACGTGTGCACATCTGTCAGCTAGGTAATTGGCCAGCCACCTTTTTGTATTGTTGTGCATGTTTGTGTTGTAGATTTTGTTTGTTAGGTTGTGGCGGGGGATGGCATCGAAGGCTTTACTAATGTTAAGTGTGGCAAGTAGTGAACTGTGTGGTGGTCTTGCTGAGTTGATGCCATCAACAGCTCTTTGTGTAAGGTCTGTGAGAAGAGTGTTTGTAGAGTGTAGTGGCCTGAAGCCATGTGTTGGAGCTAGGGGTAGAGCGTGTGTGGTCAGTTCTATTACAAGGCATTCTGAAACTTTGGAGGGGGTGTAAAGGAGTGTGATGGGGCGGTGTGAGGAGGGTAGTGTTGGGTCTTTGTTGGGTTTGGGGAAAGTAATACACCATGCTTCCAGATGTCTGGCATTGTGTTTTGTGAATAACGTTAGTTTATAGGTTTGACTCCTGTAAGGAGATTAGGAAAACCTAATATTTAGTAGTGGCCCCGTAATCATTGACGAACATGCCTATTACATAAGGCATCCTCTTCAAACACTAATCCGCCGTAGTTTGAATCTACCGCGCAGAGCATTTAAAAACTGAGGAGCCTTCATCATGAGCGCACGCGACCTCACTCATGGCTTCAGTCATTATGAATTGGGTTCTCACTACGAAAAAACTTCGTAAAAAATAAAAACAAAAAGAAAATAAGAATAACTATCCAATAAGCTTTCCATCATATCGTGGATGTACTTGTGTGGATTTCTGACCAGACGCTGATCCAGGCGTCATTCCTCCTTCACTGACATATCAAGTAAACCAAAATCCTTAATACATCAACGAATGGGAAGGGGACGGTCGGGAGGGCCCCAGTCGTCAATGATTACGGGGCCACTACTAAATATTAGGTTTTCCTAATCTCCTTACAGGAGTCAAACCTATAATTTATTAGTGGCCCCTCCATCATTGACGAACATGCCTGATATCTAAGACTGGAGGGGGACATTCGTAATCATATCATAACTCTAGAAAAGCAGATAATAAAAACAACCACATAGTATTCTTACTTTTGAAAAATGTATTTAATACGGCGTAGGCCGGAAATATACAAGAAAAAGGGGGTTCAGGCAGGTGCGTGCTTCAAAGAAGCCTGCCTGACAAAAATAGGTAACCCTGAAGATTCTGAACACAGATCTGTAGTTACAAAAGGCACCCCACTCAACGAGTGGTGACAAATAATAAGTTATAAGTTTATATGTGCACATCATAAACCCCAAAATACATGTAGAGATCAATTGCTAATGAACTCCATTGAACTAATGTTACATTGCTTTCGCAGCTAAAACTACTATAACAACACTGTTGTTTTGTACTAAACTTTGTACTAGCACAAATTCTCTCAGAGAAATTTTCATATCACATTTCAACCTTAAATTGTATCACAGTTCTCATACTCCGGCGGGGTCTAGGGTGTCCTATGTCAACTGACTGCACCCCCCCCCCCCCCCTTTCCTTGAAAATAAACATAAGTGACTGCAGGGCCACCTAGACCCTCTGCCTTAAAGCTATACATGGTAAGGAAGGTTTGTCTAGAGCAACTGACAAGTATCTAGAGAGAAACGTATGATTAGACGCCCACAACTGTGTGGACGCAATATCTTCAACTGAAAAGTTTTTCAGGAAACGTAAAGAGGCCGCCCACTTGCGTAAATCGTGGGCCCTACCCACAACGCCGGGATTACTCTCTTTAATGACTTCTACCAGAAGAGAGGCTAATCGCCGTTTAAGTAAGCGTTTACCCGTACTCGCTACCCATAAAGCACCTTGGGGGTTATGAGGAGCTATTCTTAAATATTTGGTTAGAGCTTGCACTGGACATAAATTATGATGCACCTTTCCCCTTTTTAACGCCGGCACCGTGAATTCAGAAAACACGTGTGCACTATGCTCATTCTTGGCTACAAACGCCGGGGAGGGTGCAATGGAAATGGAATCATTAAGTCTACCAAACCTAAGACAATTAGGTGTGTTGCTCATCGCCGCCAGCTCAGACACTCTGTTTCCGGTGGCCAAAGCCAAAAGGAAAACTGCCTTCTTTAAGATTAAAGCAAAGTCTGCAGTATTTTGATACAGACGAGAATGAAGTAAAGACAAAGCTTTGTCCAGAGACCAAGTAGGCATGAGCTGACGGGGAGGTGGGCGGAGTTTAAAACACGCTCTCATAAATCCTGTTTCCTCCGCCACCGGTATGGATAGACCTGTAAGGTCGAAAAAGGGCACTCTAATCGCAGTTAAGTGATTCTTCAGAGTAACCACAGATAAACGTTTCTGCTCAAACAGATAGTTCAAGTAATTAAAAACCAATGCCACTGAGGGTACAGTTTGTTCCGTTCTAACAATCCAAGAAGTAAAAGCTTTCCAATGAGATTGATATTG
The DNA here is from genome assembly GCA_032716605.1 of Paralithodes platypus. Taxonomy (NCBI): domain Eukaryota; kingdom Metazoa; phylum Arthropoda; class Malacostraca; order Decapoda; family Lithodidae; genus Paralithodes; species Paralithodes platypus. The sequence goes on from CM064487.1 coordinate 108,456,925, forward strand.
TCGCTTAGTAGACTGAGTATATTGATTGAGCAATTTATTGGTCACATCCCTACCGTATGGTGCTAGCCACTTGGCCTCCTGAATGTCCATAATGCAAAAGTCAGCGAGGTCTCTAGGTTGCCAATCGTGTCTAAGTGGAAGTACCTGACCGGGAGCGATACCGGGTCCGGGCACCACATTATTAACTGCTGGCACCACACCTGCGCCGGCCACAGGGGCGCGATTAGCGAGACTAAGCCTCGATAAACTCGTAGTTTGTTCACTACGTGGCACATTAGTGACGCATCTGGCGGTGGAAACAGATAGATGGAGCTCCATCTGTTCCAGTCTGTCACTAGGGCGTCTGGCCCCCCTGCCGGCGTTATCGTCCGGCGGGTGAGGTATAGAGGGAGCTTGTGAGTCTCCTCGGACGCAAAAAGATCCACTTGTGGATGGGAGAGCTCCGCAATCATTAGGTCGAAAATGGGTTGCTTGAGCTCCCATTCTACTGTCGTGCTCTGTCTCCGGGACAGAGCGTCTGCCCAGACGTTCGCTACGCCTGGGAGATAAGATGCGTGAAGATAAATATCTAGACTGGTGGCTAGGACAAAAATCTCTTCCGACACTAGTAGCAACTTCCTTGACCTCGTTGACCCTTGTTTCTGAATACAGTGAACTGCATTCAGATTGTCCATTCTGAAGGCCACTGACTTGCCCCGTAACGCCGAGCCGTGAGCCTGAAGGAAATACAATGGGACTAGTAACTCTTTGACATTTATGTGAGCGATTTCTAAGTGGGACCAAAGTCCCTGACCCTGGTGCCCCTGATTTGACTGAAATCCCCACCCTATGGTGCCTGACGCATCCGTGTCTACCCATACCGTTGGAGGAGGAGAGGTCCATGACATGATTGAGTGCAATGTTTCCCTCTTCGCCCAGACCGCTAGTAAGGTGTGGATTAATTTTGGTATGGGCCATAATTTTCCCGCCGGTAAGAGTGGGAAATATTTGTTGCCCTCCAATATTAATCGTTTTACTTTCAACCGGCCCAACTTGACAGTTAGCTGAATCCAGTTGAGAGAGCCGACCAGAGACTCCCAGACTCTTCGTGTCGTAGTCAGACTGTGAAGAAACCTGAACAGTTTCCTGCGAAACCTGTTGCGATTGTCCACACTCTGACTCAGAGTGAGAGCGGCGGTGTCCCAGACCAGCCCTATCCACTGAATTACTCTTGAGGGAACAAGGTTTGACTTTACCAGATTTACCTTGAAGCCTAGAGTTTTGACATGATTTAAAATGATATTGACATGTTTTATGCATAATTGTTGTGTCTCTGCCACCACCAGCCAGTCGTCTAGATACCACAACACTCTGATTCCCTGTTTTAACAATGGCATCAGGGCTTGCCTGACTAATTTTGTGAATAATCGAGGTGCTAGGTTCAAACCGAACGGCATCCTTTGAAAAACAAAATTTTGGTGCCTGATCCTCAAGGCCAGAAACCCTTGAAATCTTTTGTTGACCGACACGTGCCAATAGGCGTCTGTCAGGTCTAGGGAACACATCCAGCCACCCGGCGGAAGTGTTAGCCTGATTTGATGAACTGTTAACATTCGGAAAGACTCGTTGTAAATGTGAAGATTCAGATACGACAGGTCTACGACCGGCCTCATCTGAACACTGTCCCGTTTGGGAACCAAAAACAGTTTTGACGTGAATACAGGGTAATCTGGGGGTACCGGGATGATGACATTCTTGGCAATCATCTCCTGGACCAGCAGCTCCACCTCTAATGAAACACAATTTGCCGTTGTCGGCTGACGTAAGCGAGGTCGCCGGAGCCACTGCCAAGTGATGCCTTTGCGTGCCACCATCCGTGCCCATGTTTTTAACGGCCATGCTTGGTGACACGTTCGGAACGACCCAGTTAGCAGACAAGGGTTCGCCGGCTGTACTTCCCTCGGTTCCTCCGGCTCTAAGGTAGGCACTGGGAGTGAGAAAGACTTTAGTTTTTTGATGGTGGTTTTGGTGGTGTTGGCCGCTTCGCCGGCTGGCTGGTGTGGGCCGAAGACTGGCCCTGACCCGGCTTATACTGGCCGCGTCCCCTCTGTCCTGAAAACCCTCTCTGTCTATGCCTGAACTGACCCAGGGGGGATTGGGAGGACTTAGGCGGAAGAAACGGCTTAGAACCCCCTGGCTGAGCTTTAGTAGGATGCTTAGGTTTGGGGAAGTTAAATGCGGGTTTCTTAGCCTGTGCGGGACTGTGCTTCACGGCCTGTGCCATGTTAAACACTGTTCGCCATACATCAGGGGACATTAAAGAAGGTGTAAGTACTGGGGACATAACCACCTGGTTAGCAATGCGATCAGGCAGCTTGCGAACTAATGACATTCTAAGATCCTGTCGTGCTCGCACCGCCTCAAGTAAGGCTGTGCGTATGTCACCTAAGGATTGAATTGACGACTGAAGAATCAGACGCCGGGATAATTCAACTGATCTTCGAGCATCCGCGTCTGCGATTGCCTGAGTAGACCTGAGTAAAGACTTAGCCACCTGTTGAGAAACTATGTACTGTGAAAACAGGCGGAAAGCTTTTCCCCTAAGCCTAAATTCTCTGTCTAGGTGAGAAGGGGTAGGGGTAATGAATGGTTCCTTTAGTTCACAAAGATTAATCTTAGGGGCAGCTAAAAAGGAAAATAAAGCTGACGGAACTCCGCCGGCAGAACCTACCGGCATTGAGAACCATGAATGTGTATCCTGAGGGATCTGGTGGGAAGATTTAGAAGTGAAAGTGGTTGCAAAGTTCTGAGCCTCTACCTCCCAATCCACCCAAGGTCCTGGTCCTAACTGTCCCACCTTCAACACTGGATTAGCTGTCTCGTCTGTGACGGTCTGTAAATCTAGTTCAGGAGTAATAGCCAACAGAGCCTTAATATCATTAAACCCATCCAGCTTAGACCAGTCTGAAAAAAGTTTTGAAGCTGAGGCAGGGGGTAAAGCAGGCTTAGATGCATAAACAAAATAATCCTGATAATAATAACTAGGTATAGCCTTGATATTTACATCCAAAACATTACCCAAGGCATCCAATGCCCTTAATTTCTTAGACTTATTTCCCTGGATAAACCACTCACTTGGTACCGGGAGTTCCCCTGACAAGGTAGGCTGGGCAAGCTCTGGCTTAGAGGGGTTCAAAGGGACCCATGACTCGTCTGGCCCATAAAGCAGGGGCATAGCTACCTTTCTAAGAGGCGCTTTGTCTAGAGGGGGTGGATTAACATCCGTAATGACCCTGACATTTGACGTAGTGAATGCCGCCGTAGCTGGCTTAGAGCTCCCTGCCGGTGACAAAGTAGGAGGGTTAGGAATCTTAGATAAATCGATTGACGTTATCAGAGGCCGTACCGCAGAACCTGTCAAGGGAGCCCCCAAGTCCATTGTGGGGTTTTCTCGTTGTTGATTAAAGAATTTTGATAGAGCATGAGTAAGTAACCCATCAATTTCTTGTGCTGTAACAAACTGGTTAGGTGCAGAACTTTCAGGTGAATTAGTATTATCATGGGCGGCGTCCAGGCCTGAGCCTGACCCTTGTCCTTCCCTATCTGAAATTAATGACACTTCATCTTGTCCCTCCCGATCCTCCTGAGAAGACCCCGCCGAGGCAGGGGCACCTTGTTTCCAAGATAAATCAGGGATAGAGGATGGGGTCGCCGCGTCCCTGTGGACATCGGCTACTGTGTGACTCGTATGAGTCGGACGTGGATGGACAGACCCTGGCTGAGCAAAACGCCAAACACCGAGGCTCTGGCCTACGCTCTCTTGAGAGTCTGAAACATTCTCAATTATTGAATATCCTGAACTCTCCATTTCTAGGGTTAAAATATCAATAGGTAAATCTTGTTTAGGGACAGGCGCTTCACTATACTCTGAGGCTGTAACAGAAACATTGTCAGGTGTAGAGGTACGATGAGATGCACTAGACTTAGAAGAATGTCGAGAGGACTTCTTATGGGAATCCTTTTTGGAGGATTTATGGCTACGGTGTGACCGCGAACTGGACCTAGGTTTGGAAGGATCACCACCATGGTCCCTGGGGGAAGCTTCAGTCTTGCACTTCTTACTAGCCGGGGAAGAGGCCCGACTTGAAGACCGTTGTCTGAGGGGAGACCTTGACCTCGATCTCGCCTGCGACGAGGAGGTGGCTGCCGGGGGAGTAGGCTCTCTCGGGCGTTTAAACGTCTCCACAGACGATACAGAATCCTGGCTAGTCTCTGTCGGCTTAAAACCCCTTACTCTAGAGGTACGTTTAGGGGGAGGGTGCTCTGACAGCAACTTATCCCAAAGTGGGACGTTGTCACATTGAAGTGACTTATGTGCGACAATGGTAGTGTAGGCCGACATTTGTTGTCTGACCTCTCTCAACGCTACCGCCGCGGTCTTGTCATTGTCACACAGGACTTTATTGGTTAATTGGGAGCAAAAAGAACAATTACTTGTAACCCAGAGACCCCTTGAACGGTCTAGACATCTAACACACCTTATGCAAAGGGTATGTGCAAAAATTGGGATACCCGCGCAAGTAGGGGTAATGCACAGGGCAAAAACTGGGGTGACATTAGCCATGACAGAGACTGGTGAGAGGAACTACCGCCGGGTCTGTATTGGTCCGCCGGAGCTCAGCTCTGGAAAAATAAAGAAAATTTCCAGGAATTAATGCTCATAAGGTTAACCCAAGTGTTCGCATACAAGTGTTAATAACCCGCCGGGTAACGGGATGCAAAGACACAGCTAACACATCTCGCCACGCGGCTGGGTATAAAGAGGCTAAACAAGTCTTCTTAGCTAAGAACATGAAGAATACCCTCTGATATAATGGTCCAGTATGGCACTTATAGTCTGTAGGAGGTGGTGACTGTCTCAAGATTCAATTTTGTAACAAAGCCCCCCCTCATAAAGACGCCGGCCCTTGAAATATTTTAGTAGAATAGCCCAGGGCAGGAAAATACGAGATCTGATTTTTTAACGAATTGTCCCAAACGATCGTCGTAAAAATAGAAGGCGGCGATACTGAAAGTATCACCCAATTAAGGTTAATCGAAACTGAATTTGTTTATAAATTCCTTAGTTCCTATACTTAGGGACACCCGCCGGGTGTGGAAATCGATTTGGTTAAACCTCACTGATCCTTCAAATGCCGTAAGAGTAAAGGCGGCGATACACAGAGTATCACTCACATGGATTGGTTAACTATAAGAGACCTAAGTCGTTTTATCCCACCCTGCTAAGGTGCACCCGCCGGGTGAGAAGTCTAAAAGTTAACCCCACAAGTTCCTGACCCCACTACTTTGTAAAAGATCGCCGGGGAGGAACGCCTAAACAACAGCTAGGTTTTCCCCGTGGTTTGTCGTAAACCAGGTAGAAAAACCTATAAAAAACAAGTGTTCTCACGAACATCGTTTCTTTATATATAACTAAATATATATGTAAGGATGGGTACAGCCATCCCGCCGGGAAATAAAGGAGGCCTGAAACCAGGCACCCACAGATACGCAGTCCTGGAGAGCCACAGACACCTCCCCCGCCGGGGAACCAGCCAGTGTTAACAACCACGTGTGGCCTAACACTGCTCATCGGTCAGGTTTTTTCACGGTGAAACCGAGAAAAACCCGCCGGAAGGCAAACCCCACCCTGAACAGACACCATCTGAACAATACGACACGAGGAGAGACACGCACGACTAACCAAGGTCACAACATAATCCGTGGAATTAGCCAATACACAACTAAACCAGGAAACAAATATAGTCCGAGGAATTAGCCAATACACAACTAAAACCCGGATACACATGACACAGTAGGGCATATTTATAAAATAAATAATAACACTAGACATGTGGCAAAGCTACGAGCGGCTGGCTAGGCCTAGGTAGACGGCAAGAAATAGTTGAAATATAAACACACACTGGAATATCACAACAGGAACCACCGCCAACACACCACCGAAGCGATAACTTCCCAACCCCGGGAAGCCTGACACGGACCCAGAAAAAACTTCACTAAGTGAAGAAAAATACGCTGGGAACGTCAGCAAACATACAGCTTACCTCATCAGAAGGATAAAAGGCAGCAATAATTAACGCGTAATGAAAGCCGCCTGCATCACCAACTAAACCAAACTGTGAAAAGTTCACGTGTCCACAACAGGACCACGAGGGTACATCCGAAATAGATGCCCCATACATACGACCCAAAATACATTGCACTGCGGGCAACCAGCCCAGGACACTCCTGCTACGCCTATCCTAACCTTACTCGATACATCCCAGAGTAAACAAATGAGAAAAAACTCACTAGGGACGCCACGAATGCGGAACCAGCGGAGCCTGAAAGGAACGTCCGGGCAGGCTGAGCGCAGAGCAAAGAAGGAGGAATGACGCCTGGATCAGCGTCTGGTCAGAAATCCACACAAGTACATCCACGATATGATGGAAAGCTTATTGGATAGTTATTCTTATTTTCTTTTTGTTTTTATTTTTTACGAAGTTTTTTCGTAGTGAGAACCCAATTCATAATGACTGAAGCCATGAGTGAGGTCGCGTGCGCTCATGATGAAGGCTCCTCAGTTTTTAAATGCTCTGCGCGGTAGATTCAAACTACGGCGGATTAGTGTTTGAAGAGGATGCCTTATGTAATAGGCATGTTCGTCAATGATGGAGGGGCCACTAATAAATGATACCATTCTTCCAGATGTCTGGTATTGTGTTGTGTGAGTAGCTGTAGTTTGATATGTTAGTGAGTGCTTGTATGCCTTGTGGTCCCAGGTGTCTGAGGTGAATGTTGCTTATGTTGTCTAGGCCAGGCGGGTGAGAGCTTGAGATTGTTGATGATATGCTTTGTCTGGTTGTTGGTGAAGGGTGTATAGTCAGGGTCTGTGGGGAATTGTCTTTTTCGTCGGATGACACGTCGGTCGTCTTTGTGGGGTTTTAGGTGGCTGACATGAGAGAAGTGATTGATGAGAGTGTTTGCTTGCTGTTTACGTGAAGGAGTAGAGTCTGTTGTTGTGATTGCAGCATGTGATTGTGTTGTGTTGCTGTTGGACAGTGTGATGCTGTTTAGTGTTTTGTAGAGTTTTTGGGGGTTTGTTTTGTGATCGAGTGTTTGTAGGAAGTTATGGATGT